>CBVK0100154089.1:0-29572 GCA_900067695.1 Picea abies
TTGAGAATTTCTTTGTTTGCTTCTTTCTCTCTGGTCACCTTTTTGGTTTTCCTTCCTCTACCAGGTCGTTTAGGGGTATCCCAAGCTTCACTTGTCTCTTCCGTTTCGGTTCCTGATGAGATCTCTCCTTCTTCAGTGCCTTGATCAGCCTCGATCCTTTGTGGCTAGCTTGCTTCTTCCTCATTGCCCTGAGTCCCCCCCCTCTCTTTGCTTCCAGAGGCGTATGAGGTTCCTTCTACTCCTTTGCTTTGTATGCCCCTGCCTTCCCCTTCTTGGCCTACAGTGGTTGAAGGCGCTGATTCCCCTTCAGTGCCTAGCTCTTTGAAACTGTTTGCGTTGCGCTGGGTTCCTTGAGTGCTTTGAACTGGCGGTGCCTGCTCTTTCCGTCCCCTTCAGTGCCTAGCTCTTTGAAACTGTTTGCGTTGCGCTGGGTTCCTTGAGTGCTTTGAACTGGCGGTGCCTGCTCTTTCCGTAGACTATTTGGTTTCGCTCTTCCTTTCCTAGGTTGTTGCCATCCTTCCTCCCTTTCTTTCTCCTGCTGTGCTTTTGGACAGTTTCGCTGGAAGTGGCCGTAGTCATGACAGACTCTGCATTTAAAAGGTAGCTGCTCATAGTCTAGCTTTTGCAGATGTTGCCATTCCCCTACCTTCAGATTCACAGCTTCCGGCAGTCCTACTTCCAGGTCTACTTCAACACAGATCCTGGCACAGGAGTATTGATCTTTGCTCTTCCGATCTCACTTCCCCTACCTTCAGATTCACAGCTTCCGGCAGTCCTACTTCCAGGTCTACTTCAACACAGATCCTGGCACAGGAGTATTGATCTTTTGGGTCTGCTTTGTCGATATAATGACCAAGTCCGTTACCTATTGCTTGCAGCGAGGCAGGATTCCAGCAGTGGATTGGGAGATTTGGGAGCCTTACCCATACCGGTACATCCTTCGGTATTTCCAGAGCTGGATCGAAGTTTGGAGTCCATCGATTCAGGTAAAGTCCTTGGGTTCCCATGAAATAGGGCCCATTTCTGAATATTAGATCCCGGTCCGCCTGGGAGATGAATTCGAAGATGTAAAAGCCCTTGCCGACTGCATAGCAGGTCACACTGTTCTTTATCAGAGGCCTCCAATTTCTTTGTATCCAGTTATCTGTTGTTCTTGTGGAAGGCCATAGCCCCATGAACTGGCCTACCAGACCTCGCTCAGACAGGGATATGGCTATTTTCATTGGGTGCTCCGGAGGAAGAGTAATTTCGGGGATGTCTTCAAGACGTTTTACAAAGCTCGAGGGGCCTTCGGCGGTGGCCTTCTTCGAGCAGGCTGAGATCAACTTGTGAAAGGTCGCGGAGGGGGAGGGAGGGGGCGGCGGCTCCCCTCCGTCCTGGTTTGCCATATCGGCCGAGCCCTGAACACCAAACCCTAGTTGTTATCTCCTCACGCGTTGATTTCTTCTCTGTGATGTTATTCCTATGAATGTATGTCATTTATTGCTAGGCAGACCATGGCAATATGACAGAAATGTAGTTCATGATGGGAAGATGAATACGTACACTTTGGAGAAGAATGGGAGAACACACATGTTACTTCCGATAAAAGATAAGGAGGTGAAACTGGAAGTGAACAACAGGATACTTCTCATGAGTGGGAAGGAACTTCTGGCCAAAGTAAAGAAGAAGGAAGATCCACAATTCTTTGTGGTCAGAAAATCAAGAGTTGTTTTGACCAGCACAAGAGTGGATGATCTGCCAGAGGAAATTTAGGAACTGTTGGAAGAGTTCGCTAATATTGTGGTAGACGAATTACCTCATTCGTTTCCAGCAATGAGAAGCATGATCCATCACATAGACCTCATACCAGGATCTAGTTTGTCGAATAAGGTAGCGTATAGGTTGACGCCGCAGGAGAACGAAGAATTCAAAAGGCAGGTACAGGAACTGCTAGATAAAGGACTGATCAGAAAGAGTTTAAGTCTGTGTGTCGTTCCAACGGTACTGAGTCCAAAAAAATATGGAGGCTGGAGAATGTGTACAGATTCCAGAGCCATCAACAAGATAACCATCAGGTATAGGTTTCCATTGCCGAGAATGGATGATCTGATGGATTGCCTGAGTGGGGCAAAATATTTTTCAAAAGTTGATTTGAAAAGCGGATACCATCAGATTCGCATGAGGGAAGGCGATGAGTGGAAGACAACCTTCAAAACCAATGAAGGATTGTACGAATGTCTAGTCATGTCGTTTGGGCTGACGAATGCACCAAGTACATTCATGAGGCTGATGAATGAAGTGTTGAAAGAGTTCATTGGTAAGTTTGTCATTGTTTATTTAGATGACATATTGATTTTCAGAAAGACAAGAGAAGAACATTTGAAGCATTTAGCTGCAGTAATGAGGAAACTACAGCAAGAGAAGTTATTGGTCAACGTGAGGAAATATTCATTTATGAAGACAAAACTCATTTAATTGGGGTTTGTCATATCGGTAAATGAATTAAAGATGGATCCAAGTAAAGTGGAGGTGATTAAAAATTGGCCATCACCAAGAAATGTTTTCAAGGTGAGAAGTTTTCATGGATTGGCTAGTTTCTACCGAAAATTCATTAGGAACTTTAGTGGAATTAGCGCAGCAATGATGGACACAGTCAAGAAAAGGAATAAATCTTTTAATTGGACTGAGGCAGAGAAGAGCTTCAATCTGTTGAAGCGAAAGATCACCAAACAACCGATTTTGGTGCTGCTAGATTTTGCGAAGGTATTCCAAGTGAAATGTGATGCAAGTGGCTTTGCCATAGGATTGGTCTTGATCCAGGAGGACAGACCAATTGCATATTTCAGCGAGAAGCTGGATGAGGCAAAGGTGAAGTACTCCACGTATGATAAAGAATTTTATGCTATCATACAGGCACTGAACAAGTGGAGGCATTATTTGATCCCGAAAGAATTTGTTCTGTATAGTGATAATCATGCATTACAGTTTGTGACTCAGCAGGAGAAGCTGAATCAGAAACATGCAAAATGGGTAGAGTATATGCAGAATTTTACATTTGTAATTAAACACATTTCAGGGACTTCTAACAAAGTGGCTGATTCTTTGAGCAGGAAGTGTTTGTTACTGCAGGAGTTTAGAGTCAAGACGTTGGTGTTGGTCACTATAATTGCTTAATTGATTCAAACAATTAAGCGATACATAAATTGTCAACCCAGGGAAGTCTTTTTATTTCAAAGATAACCATGCACTATATATGCTCAATTCCAAAAGAAACTTAGAGTTGTAGTAAAGAAACTTATACTTAATTTCTTTGAATGAACTAAAGTTCTGAATTAAATCACAGGAAAGCAACCTCCCTATTGAATATCTTAAAGATTAATCTAAGAATCCTGGATTACATTAAAATAACACTTGCAATAGAAAAGAACAACTATTCTGCAACCAGAGAACATGACCCTTACTCTCAAACAGAGACTTCAGTACTAACACTCTTTCATGAAAACAGTAATGAAGAAGAAAGTTAACTCTATCTAGCAGAGAAAAAGGCCATCTAGTTCCTTCCTTTCTAAGCAGGAGCCTTAAGCCCTATTTCTGTTAGCACACTTGTGAAATTGAGATTCATAGAGAACAGGATAGTCTGATCCCTTCCTTTCTGAGCAGGTACCCTTAACCTAGTCTTTGGCTAGCACACTTGCAGGAATAATGGAAATCTACAGAGAACAGGATGTTCCAGTTCCTTCCTTTCTGAGCAGGAACCCTTAACCCAATCCCTGGCTAGCACACTTGCATAAATAATTGAAATCTACAGAGAATAGGATAGTCTGATTCCTTCCTTTCTGAGCCTGATTCCTTCCTTTCTAAGAAGGAATCCTTAACCCAATATTTGGCTAGCCTCATAAAATCATCACACAAGATTGCTAATAAAAATAATTACGAATTTCACTCAATAAACTAAGACAGAGTTCAGTAGTGTTTCAGCAAAGCGGAATTCATGAAAAGTAGTGTTTCAGCAAACAAAAGTTAATCAAAGAATAAACAAAAATTGTACTAACACACTTCTAAAACTAATGGGTGAATCTTGTGAAGAAGGTGGGCCCTCCCTTCTCACAAGATTCTCCTGAAACGAAAAAGCTAGAGAAGGATACTCAAAGCAGTCTTTTATTCATCTGTCAAAATATCATATTACAATCTGGAAATGGAATATGTCCCTCTTCTCTGGAGTTTCTTCAATACATAAAACTTCCCCCCCCTCGAATGATGATTTCCTCTCATTTAAAGAGGGAACCCCTTCGATACAATAAATTACAATGTGTATATGAATCCTATCTTTAGTCGGATCTACTTTCTAAACTAGCATAGGATGTCCTAGTCTCACGCAGCAGAATGCTATTACAGGAGTTGAATGAGGTATTGCTGTTACGACTGGTGTAACAGCTTCTTCTTGTTGTTGCTGATGCTATTTCAGCATCGCAATTCACGGGCTGTTTCATCCACGTGAATTGCGCTTGAATGTGTCGGCATTATGTAGGAGCGACGGTTAGTGCTTTGTTGACTGCTGACTGTAATGGCTTCCTTTGTGTTTCAGCATCGCCAGTCCTGGCAGTTTCCTCTGTGTTTTAGCATCTACAACTCTGGACTGTGTAACAGCTCCGTGTTTCAGCATCTGCGACCTCAGACTGTATAACGGCTCTGTGTTTCAGCATCTGCGACCTCGGATTGTATGACAGCTCTGTGTTTCAGCATCAGTTCTGTGTTTTAGCAACAATGACCCTGGACAGTTCTGTGTTTCAGCAATAGG
Organism: Picea abies; assembly: GCA_900067695.1. Lineage (NCBI taxonomy): Eukaryota > Viridiplantae > Streptophyta > Pinopsida > Pinales > Pinaceae > Picea > Picea abies. The sequence continues at coordinate 4,781 of CBVK0100154089.1, forward strand.
CCTCAAATGCTAATCTGTAGTTTTGAACACTTATGCATTTCTAATCAATGGTCAAGTACGAGAGTGATGCAAAATATTATGCAAAACAGATTAAACGTATAGTAATGAGAAGGGACATTGTATACCTTTGGGATGATCAGATAAAGTGATAGTATGAGTCTAAATATGGATGATCAAGAGTATAATAGTGGCAAAAAGTATAGGCAAAAAGGTACATTGTGTGGTCCTAACAGTTGGGTTTCGAAAACCTTAAAGACATGTATGCAGGTGATGCAGATTTTGCAGAGGCATAAGAGGCAGCTGAGAATCCAGTTCTCAAAGACAGGAGTCCATGGATGGATTACATGATCCAAAATGGATTTTTGTTTAGAGGCAACCAACTATGTATTCCAAATTGCTCCATGAGGGAGAATCTGCTAAAAGAAAAGCACAGTGGTGGATTAGCAGGACATTTTGGCCACGACAAGACATTTGCAAAGCTGAGCGAAGCATACTTTTGGCCGAAGATGCGAACAGATGCCAAGAATTTCGTTGACATGTGCAGAATTTTCCAGCATTCAAAGGGCAGAAAGCAGAATGTGGGATTCTATCAATCCTTACCCATACCTGAAAGGTCGTGGGATGAAATCAGCATGGATTTTGTATTGGGATTACGTAGGACGCAAAGAGGACATGATTCCATCTTTGTAGTGGTCGACAGGTTTTCCAAAATGGCACATTTTATTCCTTGCCAGAAGACCAGTGATGCGACTCATATTGCAAACTTGTTCTTCAAGGAGATCGTTAGACTTCATGGTTTACCCAGAAGCAAAGTATCGGACAGGGATACGAAGCTCATTGGACATTTCTGGAGGACACTCTGGAAGAAAATGGGAACCGACTTAATGTTTAGTTTATCCTATCATCCTCAGACGGATGGGAAAACAGAGGTGGTAAATAGGAGTCTAGGAGACTTATTAAGAAGCCTGGTGACAGAGCATCACAACAGCTCGGATAATGTGTTGCCACAGGCAGAGTTCTCATACAACGATTCAGTGAATCGGAGTACAGGTAAAAGTCCGTTTGAAATTGTATATGGCAGGCAACCAAGAGGAGTATCTGAACTCAGGGATTCAGAGCAGATAATGACAAAGAGTGAAAGCGTTGAAGAATTCGCAGGGGCGATGGACGAACTTCACAGCAGAGTGAAGCAACGATTGCTGAAATCAAACCAAGAATATAAGCGTAGAACAGATCAACATCGGAGACAACTTTAGTTTGAAGTTGGTGATCTAGTTCTGGCATATCTGAGGAAGGAAAGGTTCCCAAGGGGAACCTACAACAAGCTAAATATGAAGAAAATTGGGCCATGCAGAGTCCTAAAGAACTTGGGAGAAAACGCTTATGAAATCGAATTGCCGGATGGCATCAGAATATCTCCAACATTCAATGTTTCAGACTTGTATCCATATAAGGCTAAGGAAGTAAGAGTTGAAAGTGAAGAACAACCAGAGGTCCAGTGGCGGAAGCAGATGTCGATTGCAGATAGGCCACAGATGGAGCATATACCTGACAAGAGGGTTAGCAAAAAGACCAGACGGAAGCAATACTTCGAGTATCTGGTGAAATGGAAGAATCACCCAGTGGAGGATGCCAGCTGGGAGACAGAAGCAGTTATCCAAAAGAATGGACAGACCGTGCAGGAGCTCATGGATAGGAGCCCATGAAATCTTTCAAGCTGAGGAGTATGATGCAGGAGCATCGCCAACTCATCAAGCGAGCCAGCGCAGAAGCGGAAAGACAGTTGGATAGCGCCAGCACAAATTTTGAAAACACCTTGATATTTTTGCGCAAACATTAATGTTAGATTTAATGAAGCGCTCTTTGTAGATTGTAATGGACCTTGAGCCTTTAAGCTCTCTTCTTTAGGTAGATGAGGCATTTAAGATATTTAATGCAGGTAGATAGGATTTTTATTTCCAGATTAGACAGTTTTAGAGTTCGAGAGGGAAAACGGATATAGACATGCTCATTGTATCATTGTAACATAGGAATCAAGCATTCAGGAGAAGAGCCGAGAAAGAAGAGAAAATTGTGAAGAACACCCATGTACAGATGTTGAATTGATAGAATGAAATTCTGACTCAAATCCATGGTTATGTGTCTATTCTCTGTTTGTTTATGTTATGCTCATGAATGTTTGTTTTTTGGATATGCATTTGTTTTGTATATGTTGTGCATGTGATTTCATGTTTCGAAACTGAAGTCTGAAAGGGAGTGCAAATGAGTTTCAATTGTTTCTCTATCTGAGCCAGGAGATTCTTGCAAGGTGTGCAGTTGAATTCATCCACAAGGAGTGCGTTGATGAAGGCTCAGTAGTTGAACTTTTGTTCTCATTCGCCCTAGAGTTGATTTGGGTTGTTGAAGCCGAGCAGAGAGAGGTGCAGGCTGAAGAAGAGGTTTTAGTTGTTAAACTAAGCAAAGGAAACTAAGGACTCTTATTGCAGGAAGTGCGCAGAGTCTAAAAGATTCAACACTTGAAAAGTTGTTGAATGCCGAGCGCAAGGAGTGTGCGCAAGAACCTCTGAAGAATCAGAGTTAGAGAAAAGCTCAGGAGGTGTAGCACCTTCGTGGCATCGCCAAAGGAAAGTATCGAAAGTTGTGCGTGGACGTTTTAAGAATGAGTTTCAAGCACATGCTTTGAAGGTTAAAGTGCGAGAAGGAACACTTAGCCACTTTCGCGAGAATTTTTCAAGGAGGAGAAATCAACGGTCAGGATTCGCCAAGGGAAACAGCGAAATCCCGTCGACCATTAGATCTCAAGAGAGTTGCGTCGGGTTTGAGCCTGGAGGAGCAGAGAAGACCACAGAGATTCGAAGTTCGATATTCCGGGATTTCTAAGGACAGAGGAACTGTCACCCCAGCAATCGTGATATCGCGAAACGCGATATCCTGACAGTCAGAGTCGTATTCCCCAGAAGGTGTGATAGGGGACAAGTCTCGTCGCGCATCGGGGTTCGGAGTTTTGGAGGTCCTGTGTATATTGACAACGGTAATCGCGAAATTCCGACATGCGATTTCCCGACAGTGTAAGGGTGTAGTGGAAGATAGGTGTCGGAAGGTTGAGCCTAGAAGTGGTCAACGCCAGGTGGCATCGGAGCTCGAGAATCGGGGATCCATGAGGTGTGTTATTCACGACCTCGTAAAGGCTGATTTCCCGACAGGTAAAATCCCGACAAGGGTAAGGAAAGCCTTGGGAAATACTCATCAGGTTTCGTGGTTTTGTGAGACCCGAATCTGTGCTTTCAGGACTCGCGATATAGCGAGGTCCGATTTCTCGATTTAAAGAAGGGAGATCACAAAGAACGTCTATGGGTATTGAGAACTCCCGATCAGGGGATTGAGGAGTATTTTAACTCTTCGGGCCTGGGAAGAGGAAGGTCCTGGTGGGGTAGACGTGCCTTGGCACGCGTTCTGCATCACTTCTCCCAGTGAGTTTTGAGCAATGAAATACAATTTTAAAGAAATTGAAGTAATATCTTACATTCTTAAGGTCAGATATATATATATATATATATATGAAAAAGTTTAATTTAATAATAGTTTTTATTAACAATTAATATTTTATTTTGAAAAATACATAATTATACACACAATCAACTTTATTATTGAAGAAAAATATTATTATTATAGGAATTTCAAAATGAAACAATACATCAAATTTGACTGTTTTGACAAGTATGTTACTCATTTTTTCTAGTTTTAAGGAAGAATTTTGGTGGTCATCCAAACCTTTTAAGTGTATTAGATGGACAAATCAAGTCGCGATGGAATTTTTTCCATTAAATTATGTATGTGATTCCAATCAACTTTTAATACTTTGTAGAATGAAGAAAGATTATTTATCGTTATCAGTTTTATGCTAATAACTTTTTATCTTTTAATGAGTAAAAAATTAGAACATCCCCAACAACTATCAAAATTGAACAATTCCTATCCCTTCCAAGGGGTTCAAAATTGTCCTAGAAGGGTAATTAAAAAAAAAAAACCTTAATAAAATGTAATGATTTTAAATCACTTTTCATTTATGAAAGACAACAAATATCATAAAATGTCAAAAGAAGGGTTATATTTTTAGTAACCCCCCAATGCCCTCGCTTCCAATGCTTTGTTGGTCAATGAGCATTGGTTAATCATAGAATACTTGTCTTTGACATCTAAAGACTAAAATCATCTCTATTCTATTTGGCTCATATCTATACTATGATATATTGTATGTTTCCATAGTGTACCCTTCCACAACATTAAATCCATCACATAGCTCACACCTAGATAAATATCTTACCATCAGTGTACCCTTCCACAACATGAAGTGAGCTTTCATAGCTCACTTAATGAAAGCTTCCAAAAAATATTAGACACATTTTCTTTGTGAATCCCCACCTTAATTCATGTGTTATGAGCATTGTCAAACCTGTCAATATAGGAATTGTACATACTTCAAGTTTTTGAATCCCACACTTAACATAATTTCATTTGTTTCGTATCTTTTCGTCTAACACTTGTCATTGTGACATTTCCTTTGTTATATTCTTGCTTATAGAGACATTAACATAAGTGTGACACTACTTTGCAAATGTTTTTAAAATGCCCCATGGCTCTCTTTCCCCCCACCTCATCCCAAGCCTAAGATTAAGGAGATTTGTCCCTTGTAGCATTAATGATTGGAACAATATTTTTGAAACTAGGTGAGATTCTTAAGAAATCTATAGATAAGGTAACATGTTTTTTATTGTCAGCAAACTTATACATTGGGGATTATGCTCTAACATCTCACTCTTCTCTTTCATGCATTTTCTTGAAATATTCTCAATAAAAATTAACTTACTTGGTGATCTTAATGAGTAATTTCATTTATTTTTTTCTTTCTATGGATTTTGGGAAGCTCCAAATCATAAAAATATTAGGTTACATAATAAGAAAAGGATGCCTCAATATCTATTACAATTATCACCTTTCAACAAAGGTCTCCATATCTATTACACTTTCTTCTTTTATAACTAAATATAAAATGAACATGACTCCAATGGTTAATAATGGTTGGAGTATGCTCAAAATATGAACACAAAATGCATTGCTCCTGCATCATATGCATACATAGATTATATTATCTCTTATATTGATGTTCACACATTAAAATTTTATAATTATTTTTAATGCATTGTAATTCCTGAAAAATAAACATGAGTAAATCATTATGAATTTGTATTATTAATAACTTATATATAAGTTATGAAAATGTTATATTTGAACACACAATTGCTTTCAAGTCCACAGAAATTACAAATTACAAGTCTTGTTACTTAAACTATTATTATTTATAAATCTATTTTTCATGTCATAAATGATAACAACCAAACTCTATCATTGAATTTTGAAAGTTTGAGATTCTCCTATATCCGTGGAATCAAGCAACCTTTGGCTAATTTTTCACATACCCATTTTAGCATAATGCAAAGGTAAAAGTACATGAATTACTAGAAAGGTGCTTCGACACAATTTCAGAGTGCGTATGCAACGCTTCAAATAAGCTAATACACGAAAGCTCTAATTCGAATAGGCAATTATTATACCTAGATCCATCAATATCATGCCTAGATCCACGAAGCTATAGCAAGCTAGTCATCAATTGATTACTAATTTTCTCTGGTTATTATTCGCATTCAAGGGATTATCTCTGGTTATCTCCTGCCATTACAGATAAAAATCCATGATGTCCAGAAAAAATGTTTTTTTATCATCAAGTGCACCGGATGAGTAGCGATTCTCTGGTACTGTGTCTTCGATCTCCTTTTCTGCTCCCCACAAAGAAGGTACATGTAAGAATCCATTGAAGAAGGAATGGCCTACTTAGTTGTAAGGTTTACTAGATCGAACAAGTTCAAAGCCATTCAATATTCATCGAAAAGAAACAGCCAGAGAGGAGAAAAATCTAGATCGAAAAGAAACAGCGAGAGAGCAGAAAAAACTAGATGGAAAAGAACTTCAATAATGCTTTAGAATCAGGAAAAAAACAGAAATGAGTACCCTCCTCTACGATTTATACACACCTCCCGAAATTTATTGAAATATTTTTTACATGATACCCATCTAAAATAAAACTGAGCTATACTATCATTGTAATATTAACAGTTTAGGTGAATAGCTTACTCAAAGGAAGGAAGCCCATTTGTGCTGTAGCAGCATTCATTGGGACTAAAGAGATTTCTGAGCTGGTGTCTTCTCGCTCCAATTTAGAGTTAGACTGAGGTAAAGAAAACCGCAGAGAGTTTGATCTCACAGAAGAGGTTGATCCGACAGGAATAACGGGAAGATTCTCGCAGTTGCAGATCTCGATCATGTAACCATCAGGATCATGGAAGAAAAGTTGGTCCACGTACAATCCTCCATCCTCCACAACACGTTTTTTATAATTTATGTCCATGTCTTGCAGTTTCTTTTCCACTAAAAACATATCTGGGCACTGCAAGGAAAAAAACAATAACAATGATAATAAGCACACCCTGCAAGAATAACAATATTAATCTGAAAAGAGACCGTGGGGCCTTAAGTTAACCTGAAAAGAGATATGGTTATCTCTTGGATTGATCTCAGTTTTCTTAGGGAGATCGTCCAAAGACTGGCACTGCAAGAGATGTATCCCCACACCGTAATTGAATAACCTGGATCACAGTAATATGTTAGATCCTCATATGCAAAGAGTAGTGTTGGCTTATTGATTATGTTGATGCAAATATCTTACCAGGCTCCTACAAAATCGAATGAAGATGGCCTCCTGACAAGGTGAAATCCAAGAACATTCTCGTAGAATTCCGTGGAAGCCGTGACAGAGTTGCAAAGGAGTGAAACGTGATTGAGAGATAACAAAGGTAAAGGTAGGGGACCTGGAATCTGATCTTCTTGCTTCGACATCCTCTCACACAATTCCCGCGATCGTGTTTCTGTTACTCACAGAGTTCCACAAACAGAACTAATTTGATTGGCACGAACTTCCACCAACGGCTCAGACTGTTTGTTCTGAGTACATTGCGAAGGGATCTCTTTATAAGAGAAGTTTCTGGTAAAGAATCCATTATCATTGCTTGTTGCGCTGTCACTATCCGTTTCTAAAAACCATGTCTTTATTGATTAATGAACCTTGAGGAGATGGTCATATCATTGTACTTGTACTTTGAGTTTATGCGACTCATTGATTTTGAAAACTACTTCTACCTTCCTTTCTATTTTTGAATTTTTCAAACCCACGTTCAAACCATGGCACGAGAATAGACGAACGTATTTTGACCCTTATGTTCAGCCCCCTCTCCTAGGAGGAACCCAATTACGCCTAGACCTTGTGAGCTTTCTTTGTGGAGGATTGAAGTGGTGAAGGTATTGAAGTGGTGAAGGTCAGGGTGGAGGGACTTAGTTTATTGGTTTGGACGAGTTGTTGATATATAAGGTTGTAACCTATGTACTTATATTGATTATATTAATAAAAATACTCTTTTCTCATCCAATTATGTATTGCAAATGTTTATATTATTTTCCATTGGTAAATTTGTTATACATGTTGATGGATTATGCTAGTTTATATGCTAACATTTCATACATTTTCCATATGCTTGTGTATCTTGGATGTTCATGACAGGTTGTAGGTATCAAGCATTGGATTGTGAACTCAATGGTGGTCTCCTACTAACGTTCAGAAGAGGTAGGATTCTAGCCTTTCTTTTGTTGGAATTTTGTTTATCTAGCATATTTGAGATTTGAGTTGATTTCTTGGTGTCATTCTGTCTCTTCTGGTCGTACCCCAAAACCATAGATATGTATTGTTCATAACAAATATCCCCATAATGTGTTATCAATTCATCTGTAAAAACAAACCAACAAAGGATGGAGTCATTTTTCTAGTTACAAGGCCATCAATACCACACAAATTGATTAGGTTCATAATACATAGATGCAATATTTATATGTTGTAGAGTTGGTACTTGTTGTAGGTAAAGAATTGTTTCATCTAGAATATCCATTTTATGGGTTCATTACCATCAAATTTCCTCATATCGATCTTGGCAATGAAGTAGTTTCATTAGGAATCTAGTACTCAATCCTCTTGTTTGAAGGATGTGTTAAAATGTTATCCATGTGTGACTAGCACTTGATCAACTTGTTCTTCTTATCCTCTTCATGAGGACAATTTAGGATAAGGAGGCTCGTTAGCTCCTTTATCATGTATTTGATATCTTTATTAGTTTCTTCTCTTTGATATCTTCCTCTCTTTCCATGTTTGACTTGAAATCATCTTTAAAATTTTGGAATTATATTTTACCTACCATATTTAGGATGCCAATCTTCCTTGTGATTGCAGTTTCAATGCTTTTTATTTTATCTTCCATCTTGGACACCTTAAATTCCACATCTTCATTCTCTTCATGTGTCAAGGATGATCCTTCAAATATTTTGTAGGAGTTTCATTTGTCATATGTTCAGACATGATGGGAGATGATTTTGTAGGTTCTTATGGGTAAGGAAGTGCTAGGCTCTATAGCTCTTTGAAAAAGCATTAAGTTTCCAATAGTAGTACTAGGATAGTCTTCCATGATTCTAAGCAAGATGGACTATAACCATAGTTGTACTACCTAATTCTTAGGTAAGAAAGAGTGATCTCCCAAAGTGTTGTGCTTAGTCTAATTCTTAGGTAAGAAAGAGTGATCTCCCAAAGTGTTGTGCTCAGTCTAGCATAGATACAAATAGTTGATAGGTGACCCAATTCTAGTCTCATGTATTCCTATGGGGCTTTCAATATACTGTAAGGTATGTGAAAGATCAAATTCTTAAACAAGTTGTGTCTAATATAGTAGTGCATATTAAGAACCAACATACATGTTATGAAAATCTCACGATGACCCCACCTATATTCTCTACATGTATGCTTCGTAGATGTCGATACATGTATTTAGCCTAAAAATATGCTTGTGTAGAGTATAGAACAATTTATGAAATTAGTATTTCCATAACCCTTGAATACTAATCCAAAACTATTTTCTAATAATATTAAAATAATTTTTATCTATACCTCTCTTTTTAAATACCTTTTGAATCACCAAAAATGAATCTTCCCATAAAAAATCATATCATTTTTAAATTGACATACCTTTTAACCCCTTTATTTGGGTCTACTCTAATGATCAATGTTATCACCATGTTGAACCTGTCACCATCTTTCTGAACCCAAAGCACTTACCTAACCAACTACATTCAAAACCAAGTCTTTCCTTTATATCCTTCACACATTTAAAATTCACTTAACCAAGTACAATAAAAACCAAGCCTTTCCTTTATATCCTTCACACATTTAATGTTCCCTTCACACTTAACCGAATTTCCATTTATCTTTTAGCTATTGAAACCCTTCATGAATATCTAAAAACTTTGTTTTTTCCTTCCTTTCAATTTTTTGTTTTTACAACTTAATTTCCTAATAAGTCCCCCTTTGCACCTATTTGGATGAACTTTGGTATTTTATCCTTCGAGTTTATGTGAGTCATTAATTTCGAAAACTACTTCCTACTTCCAACTTCTTTTATATTTTTCAAGCCCGCGTTCAAAGCGTGGCATGACTCATGAGGATAGATGAACGCATTTTGACCAAAAGTATGTGCGGTGGAGATTACTCGTCGAGGGTAATACGGGATCGTGATCACAACCCTCTATCTTCTGAGATGAATGGCTGTGATTGATTTTTATAACACCATAAAGATTATACATACTATCTCCGAAAAATTAGAGAATTTCAGAATTATATATACATTTTCTTATTTTTCCATTATCCACTTTGCATAATACATCCGCTACTCCATTAAGGTTTGGCACAACTTGGTTCCAAACCTTTTATGGAGATTTTTTTCACTCTAAACTATCACTTTGTGCATTGCTAGTTGCTTGGTGTGCATTGCTATTTGTTTGGTATTAAGGTATGGAATGTTTTTATTTTTCATTATTCCTTTAAGGATTTGGGAATTGGCAATTTCATTGTAGTTTTAATTTTTTTTTTTTTATTTTCTTTGGGATTTTCAATAGGTTCTAAATGTTTCACTTCATTAAGCTTAAAGAAAGATTTTAGAGGCTTAGCATATAGTTGTTTCTCCTCTAATAATTTTAAGACCAAGTCAAAATGTGGCATGTGCTCTTCTTAACATTTTTGTAAATTATTGTATTATCAAAATGTATGAACAAAAAATTTCTAAAGAAAAGATTGAAAATATAATTCATCGAGATTTTGAATGTGGAGGGTGAACTAGCAAGCACAAAAGACATCACTAGAAACTCATAATGACATTCACTTGTTCTTAAGGTTGTTATGGTGATATTTTCTTACCTCATTCTAATATGATGATATTTTAATGAAGATCCAACTTGTAAAAAGAATTGTTCCCTGTTGTTCATATAACAATTCCTCAATGTCAAGAATAAGAAACTTATCTTCAATGGTGATCTTGTGAGATCTCTATAATCAGGGATGATTTTAAGGATGGAAATTTATTTTAAAATGTAGAAACCTTGGCGAATCTTATTAATCCTTCACATTCCAACTATAAATGTTTGGCGATATTTTTGTAAAAATATTCAAATTTCTAATGATTTTCTACATTTTTTTATAAAATTTTGGCGTTTTTTAAGTTAAAATAATTGTATCCTATAGAATTTGGGCGAATCGTTTTTAAAATAGCGAATCTCTGTTTTGGAAAAACCATGGAAAATTAGCCCATGAGAGAAATTTAGCCCCTAAAATTATCCTTGTCTATAATCTAGAGACATACACTATGAAGAGTCTTTTTTGTAAAGCATCACCACTAATGAAGAGAAAGCACATTGGGTAGGTCAAATGATGCCAGTGTCTAGCATTTCTTGAACCATACACTCAATATCGCTTTTTAGGGCATAGGGGTATATGTAAGGTATGATGCTAGGAGTAAGGTGTAACATCCCACTCTTGCGAGCACATGTTATCGACTTATTCTTTTAGGACACTTGCGTTCAAGTAATCCAGTTATAGTACATGGCTATTTGTTTCAATTATGTATTTCTTATGATGATGTTGATGGTTGTGATTTAATGTTATTTGATATATATGTATTGACATATGTTATTGACGAGTTTTCCACGAGTGTGCAGGACACCTGACAGATTGTGGATGCTGAGGGAATCAATGGACCTCCTTGAACTATGGATTGAGTCAGGGAGTGAATTGTATTGGATTGAGCATTTCATTTATGGATATATGACATATGATTGAGTATATTATGATTTTGTATATGGATCAATGAGAGTGTTTTGTTAATGAATGTAGGTTGATGAATGCTTACTAATCTGACTCACATAAGGAGTAAAGGGGCCTTGCACATAGACCATATATTGAGTGATAGGTGTGGCAACATCCCTATCACAGCCTACTAGTACTCTCGTCGTGGCTTGAATTGTAGGTTAAATATTACCTAGTTTGAGAGATCCACGATGTCATGAGGGAAAACTCAGAAAGTCTCTCACGAAGATTCTAAGGGGCGCACAATAAGGTGGATTCCTTATTCCTTAGAATCCCTTAGTCTTTCACAAGGTCTCCCAAATGGAGTACTGACTCCAAGGGTTGGACAACTACCAAAACTATTCAAAGGAGAGTGGCACCCTTGGAGCATGGAGTGTGTCTTGAAGGGCACGTCATGTAAATAAAACTTGAGTCAATGAAACTAGGTGGCCTATAAAACCTTGTTAAATTAATTAAATAAAAGTACCAAGGACAAGTGTTTCTCATCACCTAGGTGCCTAGGGGTGAGAAAGTGTCCAAAAGAGGTATCTAGAAATTAATTTTATGAGAGATAAAATTAAATGTGTCTTTTGGAATGTTGTGAGGGAAAATGAAAAGTCACAACTCTTCAGTTTCCTCCACCAAGTATACTTAGAGACTAAGGTGCCCTCATTCATTCATTCCTAGAGTTTGAGAGAGAAAGATCTTGAGAGAGTCGAGTTGGGAGAGAGACCACATGAGCAGATTGTGGCACAAATTCTAAGGATGTTTTTTAGCACAGAAATCGAGGCAAAGTACAGTGCAACAGTGAGACCATATTGTACAGATTTTTGAGTATAGAAATCGAGGCAAAGTACAACAACAAAAGTGAGACCATATTGTACGGATTTCTGGGCACATAAATCGAGGAGCAGTTTTGGCACTATTTTCTATGCTGAGTTTATGAACGAAAAATGAGATAAGTGTGTCTATTAATTACTAAAGATGACTACTGTAAATATCTCTCATTTCTTTGAATAATAAAAGCCACCCCGCTCACTGGTTTTCCTCTTTGTGGGATTTTCCAAGGTCTGAATTTGTAGACCAAATCTCTGTGTTGATTTTTCCATGTGTGTGATTTATTTCTGGTTAAAATGTTGTAGCAGAATTCTTGTGTTTCAGTTATGAGAATTTAATTTCATGCTTACTAATTTGCAACAGTAAATGTGCAATGTGTGTTGGACATTTAACTATGTGTCTCAGTAAGACTTGAAACCGAGCCGGGCTCTGAAAAATTTACATGGTATCAGAGCTGGTTAGAGAAGAAGAAAAGAAATATTTCAGCCATTAAAGTCAAATATTTTTCTGAGAAGAGGAGGTACTTCACTTGGCATATTTTTTGTTGGACTTGAATTTCAGTGGAGAGGGTCATGGCCACTGGTTTGAGGGTTGAGGACATATTGGATGGGGTTGTTAATTTCATCCCATGGAAGGAGAGAATCACATTGATACTGCAGGAAAATGAGTTGTGGAATATTGTGGAGAACACACAAACGAGTCCTTTGATTGTGCCTATAGATGCTACTCTTTTGGAAGCCTGCACCAAGAAGAATATCAAGGCCAAAATAATTATCCTTGATTCCATCAAGGACCATGTGATTCCACATGTGATTAGGAAATCCAATACGTACGAGATGTGGGACTCCTTAACCAAGCTTTACTAGAGTTCCAATAAAAATAGGAAGATGGTGTTGAGGGAGAAACTAAAGGGAATCAAGATGACCAAAGCTGAAAATGTTACCACATACCTTACTAAAATTAGTCAAATAAGGGATGACCTTGGAGTTGTTGGGGAGGTTGTGGTTGATAGTGAAATTGTGAGGACTGCTTTGAATGGGGTGACCAAACAATGGAATGTCTTCGTTGAGGGCATTGTGGCAAGGGAGAATCTTCCCAAGTGGGATTGTCTTTGGGATAAATTCATTCAGGAGGAAACTCAGAGAGGATATGTTCTTGGTAGTTCATCTACTAGTAATGAGGAGAAGAATGTGGGTCTTGCAACTAAAGGCAAGAGTAGGTCCAAGAAAGGTTCCAAGGGAGGGAGAAAGCAGAAAGGTGAAGGGAAGAAAGACATGAGAAAATTCAAGTGCTTTGCTTGCCATAAGTTTGGGCACTATGCTGAACAATGCCCTAAAAAGAAGAAGACAGGTTGCAACTGCAGTGGAGGTGGAGGAGTTTACTCACAGGTTTGAGAAGGAGTATTCTTTGATTGCTTGCCTCTCATCTAGAGCATCTTCCACTTGTATTTGGTACATTAATAGTGGTGTCTCCTGCCATATGACAGGAGTTTGTGAGTACTTTACTGATTTTGCAACGATTGGAGACCAGGAGGTGGTACTTGGAGATGACTCAGTGGTTAGAGAAGGTGGGTGTGGGACTGTATCATTTCAGAGGGATTCTTTACCTCCCATGTTGTTGAGAGATGTCCTATATGTTCTAGGACTAAAGAAAAACTTGGTTTTAGTTTCAACTATTAAGGATAGGGGGCATGAGGTATTGTTCTGCGATGGGTAGGTGCTCTTGTATTCTAAGGGATATCCAGTCACTTTGGCCAAAGTGATTGGTATTCAACTTGACAAGTTGTACAATCTCATGTTTCAGCCTTCGAGAGCATTGTTTCATGGCACCAACACCAGTGATCTTTGTGAGTTATGGCATAGGAAGATGGCCCACTTGCATCATGGGGAACTAAGGATATTGAGAGAGATTGTGTCTGGAGTTCCAGAGTTCAGTATAGAGCACCAGAAGGTGTGCAAGGGGTGTGCTCTTGGGAAGTACACCAAGACTTATTTTCCAAGCAGTGATAGTAGAGAAGTTGGTATCCTTGATCTTATTCATATTGATGTGTGTGGTCCTATGTCTTCTGCATATTTGACTGAGTTCTTGTATTATGTCTCTTTCATTGACAACATCTCACGGAAGTCTTGGAATTTATTCATGAATACCAAAGGACAGGTTTTCTACTGGTTCTAAGAGTTCAAAGATCTTGTGGAGAACCAGACAAGGAGGAAAATCAGAGTGTTGAGATTTGATAATGGGGGTGAATATACCTCCAATGAGTTCAGATACTTTTGAGCCCGAGAAGGCATCAAGATAGAGTTGATAGTTCCATGCACCCCACAACAAAATGGGGTGGTTGAGAGGAAGAACGGGGCTATTGTTGGGGTTGCACAAGCCATGTTACATGATTAGGGACTACCACTTTTTCTTTGGGTTGAGGCTTGAAACACTGTAGTTTATCTGCAGAATAGGAGTCCACACAGAGTCTTTGGGGATAAGACTCTTGCGGAGGCTTTCTCTGGGAAGAAGCCTGATGTTGGGAAGTTTAGTATTTTTGGGTGCCTTACATACTCACATGTCCCTTTTTAGAAGAGGACAAAACTAGAACCCATGATAGAGAAGGGGATATTTATTGGGTATAATGAGACTTCAAAGGATTTATGTATATACATCCCTTCCTTGAGGAAGAAAGTTTTGAGAAGGGGATATTTATTGGGTATAACGAGACTTCAAAGGATTTCTGTATATACATCCCTTCCTTGAGGAAGAAAGTTTTGAGAAGTGATGTGAGATTTGAGGAGGATGGAGCCTTTTGAAAGTCACGAGGGACTGAGAGGGGAAAGTAGTCATCACCTCAGATTTAGGTGATTCCACAATAGAATTCAGTGACACAGAGTTGAGGTACACTAGTTTTGGTGACGACTGGACCACAGGTTACATGGCCACAGTTGTCAGGATCATAGGTTACATGGCCATAGATGTCAGGATCATAGGTTACTGGTCCACAGGTTTTAGGATTGATTTCTCCATATTTTACTTCAGGATCATAGTCTTTAGGTGACAGGGTTGATCAAGGAGAGTCCCCTTCATGGGATACTACTTCATAGAGGAGGAATCCCAAGTTCCTTCAGGACACATTGAAGGAGGCACAAGGTTCAATGGGGAATCTTAGGTAGGTTGTGAGGGAGAGTAAACCTCTAGAGAAGTTTTGTAGTTATCTTGCGATGGTGAGAAACATTAGAGAGTATGAGCCTTCCACCTTTGAGGAGGTAGTTCGTTGGGAGGTTTGGATAGATGACATGATGGAAGAGTACAATTCCATCATGAAGAATGATGTTTGGGAGGTGGTTCCTAGACCTGAGGGGAAGTTAGTGGTGACTTCCAAGTGGTTGTACAAACCTAAGTATGTTGCAAATGGCATCATTGAAAAGTACAAGGCTCATTTCATGGCTCGGTGTTTCTCACAGGTAGAGGGAGTTGATTATGATGAGAATTTTTCTCCAATAGCTAGATACACCTCGATCAGAGTAGTAATCTCCATTGTAGCAGAGATGGGTTGGAAATCCATCAGATGGATGCAAAGACTGCATTTCTGAATGGTCTCATTGAGAGGGAAGTTTATATTGAGTAGCCACGTGGATTTGAGGTGCATGGGAGTGATTCTCATGTATGCAGACTGAATAAGACCTTGTATGGGATGAAGCAACATCCTAGAGCTTGGTACTCTAGGATAGACACATACTTGCAACAGATGCATTTTGTGAAGAGTGAGGTGGATCCCAACGTGTACTTCATTGTGGTTGGAGGTGATCCTATCATTCTTGTGCTATATGCGGATGATCTCTTTATTACAGGGGATGAGAGACTCATAAATGGTTGCAAGGAGAGTTTTTCTTCAAAAATCAAGATGAAATGTAATGGGTTGATGCACTACTTCTTGGGGTTGGAGGTTTGGTAGGAGGATGGGCATATCTTTCTGAGACATGGTAGATATGCGGATGAGATGTTGAGGAGATTCTGGATGGAGGATTGTAGACCCATGCCCACACCTATGACAACCAACTAGAATAAGCTACATTCTTCTGAGATAGAGTTGGTTGATCCCACATTGTATTGTCAGTTGATTGGTTCACTGATGTATCTGGTCAACACAAGACTAGATCTTTGTTTTTTTGTTAACTCTCTTATTTAGTTTATTGTGGAGACTTGGAGAGTACATTGGATTGCAACAAAACATGTTCTCAGGTACCTTAAGGGTACGATGGATTTTGGCCTGAACTATGAGAGAGGGGATGGAGTTCAGTTGATTGGCTATTCATATTCAGATTGGGTAGGATGTGTCAATGATAGGAAGAGTACCTCAGGGTGTTTCTTTGGATTGGGCTTAGCAATGGTGTATTGGTTCAGTTAGAAGAAAAATTCAGTGGCTTTGAGTTATGCTAAGGCTAAGTACATGGCATCCATTCAGGCTAGTTGTGAGGACATTTGGCTTCACAAGTTGCTAGTTGGATTATTTGGTGTGGAGATGAGACCCACGATGATTTACTGTGACAATCAAAGTTGCATTAAACTCTCTGATAATCCACTTTTCCAAGACATGTCTAAACACATTGATATTAGATATCACTTCATCTGGGACCATGTTCAGAGAGGAGCAGTTGAGCTACAGTATGTTTCAACCACTGGGAAAATGGTGGAAATCCTCACAAAAGCTTTGGGGAAAGGAAAGTTTGTGCCTTTCAAAGATAATCTTCAGGTGGCGAGGAACACCCTCCTCTGTAAGAGGGAGTGTTAAATTAATTAAATAAAAGTACAAAGGACAAGTGTTTCTCATCACCTAGGCACCTAGGGATGAGAAAATGTCCAAACGAGGTCTCTACAAATTAATTTTATGAGAGATAAAATTAAATGTCACTTTTAGAATTTTGTGAGGGAAAATGAAAAGTCATGAATCTTTAGTTTCCTCCACCAATTCTACTTGGAGACTAAGGCACCCTCATTCATTCATTTCTATAGTTTGAGAGATCAATAGCTTGAAAGAGTAGAGTTGGGAGAGATACCACATGAGTAGATTGTGGCATGAATTCCAAGGCAGTTTATGAGCATAGAAATCGAGGAAAAGTACAACGCAGTAGTGATACCATATTGTACATATTTCTGAGTATAGAAATCAAGGGAAAGTATAGTAGCAACAACGAGACCATATTGTATGGGTTTTTGGGCACATAAATTGAGGAGCCATTTTGGAACTATTTTCTATGATGAGTTTATGCATAGAAAATGAGATAAGTGCATGTATTAATTACTAAAGATGACTGCTGTAAATATCTCTCATTTCTTTGAATAATAAAAGCCTCCCCTCACACTAGTTTTCCCCTTTGTGTGTTTTTCCAGGGTTTGAATTTGTATACCAAATCTCTGTTTTTTATTTTCTATGTGTGATTTATTTCTGGTTAAAGTGTTGTAGCATACTTCTTGTGTTTCAGTTTTGAGCATTTAATTTCATGCTTACTAATTTGTAGCAGTGAATGTGCAATGTGGGTTGGTCATTTAACTATGTGTCTCAGTGAGACTTGAAACCAGGTTGGGGTCTGAAAAATTTACAAAACTTGAGAGAACAATTAAACCTTGAAAAATCTTCAGGCCTTGCCAGATTTAATTAATTAATTAAAGATTGAATTTATTAATTAAAAATCCCAATAAAATTCTAAGTCGATTCAAAAAAAGGGGGGAAGAAATTAAGCCTAAGTCTAAGTTTTGTAAGAAGACTAAAACTAAATTAAAAATTAAATTAAAAATGAATGAAGAAAATCAAGTTAAGAGTTAAGAAAAGGTGAAATATATCTAAAGATTTGATATAAGGCACATGTGCATGAAAATATTAAAAGGGAGTTTTAAAATAAGAAAGAAATAAAGATGATAGAATAAGGTACGCATAGAAAGGAATCTAGAGTCTAGCTACCACTAGTTTAACTAGGAAAAGACTTTTATTTTAAATCAACTTAGATTTAGTAAGGCATCAGTCATTAAATGAGAATATGGGGAATATAGAGACAATTAGGAGTGATTTAAGGAGTGCATTTGGGAAATGTGTGGGAAATTGACCTTCAATTAAAATAAAATATGAAATTACTTGTGCAACTTGTGGGAGAGAGTGACACGTGTAAGAGGGGAATAATTCTAATTTATTTAATCCAAAAAGTAAATTAACTGTGCATATGGGGAGGTGTCAGTGAGAGAATTCCTATAAATAAAATGTTAAAGATGGGAAAAGGAGGACACTGGTTATTGGTAAAGTTATGCTGCCGAAATATTTTTAACTATTTTTATTTGTGAGAGTTGGGATACCCAACTTGAGAGAGAGTGGTGGCTCTCCCTTTTGAGTCAAGCTTGGAGCTAGAGTATTTCTGGTTGTGTGCGTGGCCCCTTTACGACTCAACATACAATATTTTTTAATATATATATATATATATATATCAACTCTGCTCTACCCTTGAACTTCTAAACAGAGCCTATAAATATTGGTATAAATATAAATATAACTATTAGTATATAAAAAAACTTATATAGAAAAAAAACATATATTTAACACAAAAAAAATATACATATATAATATATTGTAAAAAAAATAAAAAATTTAAATAAAAAAAAGTATGAAAATTATGGGTTTCAATCATTAATAACCACATGTCAATTCACAACAACAATTGACAGTCGTTATGTCCAAACAAATTCCAATAACCCTAGCCTCAAACCCTGGGTGTCCACAAGGAAAAGAATAAAGTCATATTTCATGCAACAACTTGGGTAAATGTAATGTTTTGGTCCAAGTAGTAGTTTAACTATGGCACTTACAAAGTCATGCAATGGTAATTTCTATTCAAAATAAATCATGGAAGAAGTTACATTTACACCTCTAGGATATCCATAGAACAATTTCAGAAATCCTTACAAGACATTCAGATAAAAACTACAAGTAAAAAGGATGCAGCTCATGAGGTCCAGGGATAATCCAAGCATTCAAATAAGTTTAGCAACAAACAGAACAACAGAATTCAGGAAAACAATTCATCGGGTCCAAGGATAATGTAATAGGAATTCAAAGGAAAGTGAACAAAATTATTCCAAGAAGATGAAAAACAATGGAAGCCACAGATTTAACAATAAATAAAACACACAACAACAATTGCCAAGCCCAAGAAGAAAGCATAATGCTCACGAGTCTGCACCGTTATGCTCAATGCATCTTTGAACATCACATAAGCAACCAATTCCAAGCACCGAAGGTCTTTGAAAATCACATAAGAAACCAAGCAACAATAACCAAAGCCACTCTCGCCATAACTATAACAATGAAGTAACCCAAGCACCAAATGCTAAGGGAAGAGCCCACAATGGAGAAAAGTGGGGTTTCGTTCTGAAATCCCACCATCGCCAAGCGCTAAAACCATGAGACCATCCTTTGCACACAACTCATCTGCCAGAATGCACCCACACAAGGCGTTGTGAGGAGAGCCCATGGATCATAACTGTGCACTATGTGTCTCAAATCACACAGCTAAGTAAAAACAAAGGGGGGCACGAAGGCCTAGCTCCTGCTCCATGCAACCTTCAAACAAAACACTCAAAGCCCAATGTTAGCGCCAAGCCCATGAGGACTTACCTCACTTAACACAAAATAATAAAAAAACCCAAGACCAAGCAGGCTGAAGACCAAAGAAATAGCAGATCGAAGGTCAAGCTTGTAGTTCCCGAGCTAGTGTGCAATAACCATACAAAATATTAACCATACACAAAGGCCAGCACCAAACCCACCAAACCTTGCCTTAACTCATTAACCATACAACACACAAGCTAACGCACCAAAGCCCAGCAGCCAAGACCACACGCCAAGCCACGAAAGAGGAGACCGCAAGCAAACAAACAGAAGCTGCCTCTGATGAGGATATTCATAACAAACACAAATAGCCTCAAAACAACCCTACAAAACGTTTCTTTCCAAATAAATGGCAGGGTTGTTTACACAGACAAGACTGGGAAAATGAAATACAAATCCAGGGCGGAAAATGAAATACAAATCCAGGGCTTATTAGACACACCACCAAATAGATAAGCCACCAAACCCATAGCCCAATGCACCAATCCATGCACTATGTGCACCAACTCAATGCGAGAACCACAAAGGTGGTGCAGAGGGAACGACCATGGTGGCCGATCGTGTAGCCAGGGACCTCGTAAAAAAAAAAGAAAGAGGGGGGAAATGAGGGTTAGGGTTTAGATAAGGAAGGCGATGGAGGAAGTGAGGGTGGGCACATGGACTTCATGCGTGCTCGCACCTTATCTTTTTTTAATTTTTTTTTTATATATTATTTATATATATATATTAATTCAACATTCTTTTATTTTATTTTATTTTATTTTATTAAATTTAGATTGTAAATGCTTATTTAGTTTAAAATTCTAATTATTTAATGAAATCCAAAAAAATAAAATAAAAAATTAATGAGTTTTTTTTTTAGTTTAAACGGGGATTAAGCTTTAATTGAGTTTAAGCCTTAAGTTAATAATAAAATTTAGTTAAGATTTAATTATATATTTAAATTTTGTTGAAAACAAAATTAAAGTAGTCTATTAGTGACTAATAAAATATAATGGTTAATCAACTAAGTAAACATTTACTGTTAATGATAAATTATATTAAAACATGGCATTAGGATACCATTTTTTTTTTATTAAATTTCTGTTGGAGCGGACGAGTTTTGAACCGATGACCTATTCATTGAGTATAGAGCTTTCAGCAAAAACCATATACCACTATGCCATGATAGTAATGATAGGTTAAATATGTTGATTAAGGCGAGGGAGTCAATAGTTTCCTTAGGTGAAGACATCAATCTTAGAGGCTTTCAACCCTGACCTAGCCACTTCCCCTAAAGAGAGTAACGTCTGTTTACAAAAACAAAAACAAAAAAACTTACGCCTAACCTTGTTTTCAAGTTTAAGTTGAGCAAATGCAAATTGCCTTAGACTCTCCTTGAAAAACTCTTGGTTGATGCAGATTCAATTACAGGATGGTTAGGACTCAAGGAAATCGAGGCAGAGGGGAATCAACGCAGAGATCCCCAACACCGCCAGCACCATCGCCTGAATTAGCTCTCATTCTATGCTCTTTGGAGGCCATAAATGAGACTTTAAAAGGGCATCAGCCAACAGGGATCGAAGTGGAACCCCCACCATCTGTAGTGGGTAATCTTAAAGCATCGAGGGATTCAGGGGGAGGGCCTCCACCCGAAGACATCACTAGGGAACTGCAGAAGATCAAACTTCCATAGTTTGCCAGGGGTCATGCTAGTGAACATGGAGAGGCATGGTTGGAAGGCATGACAAGGTGTTTTTCCTTAAGAGACTATGCATCCACTTCAAAGGTGAAGATAGCGATTTTTCAGTTGAGAGACAACGCCTTGAACTAGTGGGGAAACCTAGAGAGGTAGTTGCACCTTACCCTAGACATCGTCTCTTGGGAACTTTTTGAGGAAAGGTTCCGAAGGAAATGTCTACCAGCTTATTATGAGGAACAACAGGTGGGAGCATTTCATGCTCTAGTACAGGGAAACAGGACCGTAGAAGAATATGAGATCAGGTTTATGCAATTGGTCAAACATGTTTCATACATGGATAATGATCAATGACAGGAAGAATTATTTTCCTATGGGTTAAACCCTAAGATAAGGGCCATGGTGCGGATTTGGAAACCATCTTCAGTAGCGAAAGTAGTAGAAAATGCATGTTATGTTGAGGAACATATGAACTTAAATGGAGGTATGAGGTCGACCTTTCCGCATCGTCCTGGATTTGTGGGGAAGGCCCCTAGGACATTTTCCAGAGGAAGGAGCTCAAGGCCACCTCCATATGGTAAGAGATTCACACCAAGGATAGTCGCCACAGGTATTTCAATGGTAGCAAGTGTAGCATCCCGTTCATCACCAATGACGCAGGCAGGTCCATGACCATCTCAAGGAGCAGCTAGTAGGGGTAGGGGCTCCAGGGGAAGGAGCTCATTTCAGATACCGTCACAGAGTAGTGCGCAAGTTACATATCACGTTACGTGTTGGGAGTGTGGAGGACCCCATTACCAGCGTGACTGCCCAGAGTTACAATCAGGATTTGTGCATAGAGAAGGAAAGGCCCCGATGGGAAGAGCAAGTGGCAGCCACCAGATTTACATAGCGGTTAATAATCCCCAAGAAGAACATCAATCCATGGTGGTGGAATCATCAGGTACGCTAAATCATATCAATGTTAAAATTTTATTTGATTTTGGTGCTACAGATAGTTTCATTTCATCATCTGCATTAGAAAAGAGTGGGTTGGAAGCCTATGAGCATCATGACTTTAAACAAGTCGATATGGCTTTGGGGGAAAAAAAAGTGGTAGGACCAAGCATTGAAAATTGTCTAGTAGACCTGGGAGTGTGTCTTACCAGGTTGAAGGTATATGTGACTTCTCTCGGGACGTGTTACCTAATCATTGGAATGGATTGGTTAGAATCACATTGAGCTATGGTAGAATATTTCGCAAAAAGGGTGCTTTGTGTTGACGATGAAGGAAGGCTAGTAGAGATCCATGGTGTATGAAGAAATGTGTCTCTACGCTTTATCTCATCTATGAAGGTTAAGAGGTGCATGAGGCAAGGGTGTCGACTTTATGTAGTGGAAGCAGTGAGTGAAAGGAAAGGACCCTCCTTGGATCAGTACCCAATATTGTCAAAGTTTAAAGATGTTTTTCCGAATGAGTTACCAGGGTTACCTCTTGAGAGGGATATTGATTTCACTATTGAGCTAAAACCTGGTGAAGAACCAATTTCCAAGACTCCGTATAGGATGACAGTGTGATAACTTTGTGAGTTCCAGACATAATTAAAAGAGCTACTCGACTTAGGGCTAATAAGGCCTAGTGTCTCACCTTGGGGTGCACCAATAACTTTTGTGAAGAAGAAGGATGGTTCCTTATGATTGTGTATAGATTACAGAGACTTGAATCGTGCTACAGTGAAAAATAGGTACCCAATGCCACGAATAGATGACCTCTTTGATCAAATGAAAGGAGCAACGGTATTCTCAAAAATTGATTTGCGATCAGGGTATCACCAGTTAAGGATTAAGGAAGGTGATATTCCTAAAACTACCTTTCAAACTCGGTTTGGGAATTAAGAGTTTGTTGTAGTACCTTTCGGATTGACCAATGCACTAGCAATATTCATGAGCATCATGAACGGTGTATTCTGGAAGTATTTAGACCTCTTTGTACAAGTCATTTTAGATGATATCCTCATTTATTCCAAGAATGAAAGAGAACATGAGGAACACTTGCGAGTGGTGTTGTCCTTCCTTAGAGAGAACAAATTGTATGGGAATTTGTCGAAGTGTTCTTTCTTCCAGAAATAAATCCATTATTTAGGTCATATCATTTCTAGTGAAGGAATCATTGTGGACCCAGAAAAGGTAAAGGCCATTATGGAGTGGCCAGTGCTGAAAATTTCTCATGAGGTAAGAAGCTTCATGGGGCTAGCAATTTATTATCGGAGATTTGTGGAATGGTTCTCTAAAATAGTGAAACCCATCACCACTTTGCAGCACAAGGGGTTCAGGTATGAATAGACAGAAGAATGTGATAGTGCATTCATCGAGCTTAAAAGGTTACTAAATAGTGAGAAATAATCAATAGTTATTATTCAAGGGTAGTAATGACTTCCAAAGGTAGCTACATCTTCCAAATGTAGAGGGAGGGATAAACCTCCAAGAGGAAGATACAATCCTCCAATATCAGATACAATCCTCCAATATCTAGAGAGATTTGAACTCTCCATACTTGCCCCTTCCTTCCACCCAAGATTATATGAGAGATAATAAAACTTTACATTAAATCATCACATAGAACTTGATAATGCTTCCTGAGTCTTCTTCAATTTCTGCAATTCTTCAATTCTTGGAGTACTTTGATATTTTAGATAATATTACTCAATGTATTCTCTAAAAATCCTCCAAGTTTCACTCCTTTAATCCTCCCCAAAAAGAAGTTATAGAAAGAATGGTAGACTTTATTCAATTCTAGTCTATTCAAGAGACCAAACTTGCATAGAATGTCTCGCACTCAATATTTAACATCCGATTCTGAAAATTTCACACAAGAAACTACAGTCTGTGATATTTCCAATCAAATTTGTCCCACATAATTTGGATTCTCGATGATAAAGTTATGACTGTTTTACCTGGAACACCAGTTTATTTACTAGATTCAGGACTGGTCACAAACCATATCTTCCACAGAGTGTATCTCCATAATTATAGAGAATCAAGAGACAAAAAATTTACCAGAGGTACCTTGATATGTCTTATCAATATCATAGTGATTTCACCATCTGAATCGTTCTAGAAAAAACGTTATAGAAAAAATGGTAAGATGACCTGAAAATAACATACCTTAGAACACATCACCAAAAGACTTCATCCTCCTTTGATATCCAGTCTTATTTACTTCTTATTTCCTATGAAATTCGAATTGTATCAAAATGAATGTCTAATGATGTTTATTTATACCATTTATGTCACTTCATTTTAACATTAGGGCTGACCTAACACTTTCTTATTTTG
>CBVK0100154090.1:0-29570 GCA_900067695.1 Picea abies
AATAAATGAGAGTTGTTAGGCAATTATGTCCTTCACTCTAAGACAATTGTGCAGAGAATGGAACTTATGCTTAGTGAAGGTCTTAGTGAAGATGTTTACAGTATGTTCTACTGAAGGATAGAACTACAGGTCAATGATCCCCTCGTGTACTAAGTCCCAAATGTAGTGCATTTGGATCTCTATGTGCTTCGTCCACTGCCTCTAAATTGGATCTCTGCAGAACTTCAGAGTGCTCTGGTTATCACACCAGATGGCGATTGGTTGATGAAACTGAATGCCCAACTCATTGAGAAAATATTGTAGCCACGTAGCCTTAATGGTTATGTTAACTACCCCTTTGTATTCTTCCTCAACTGAAGATATAGAAATAGCAGCCTGCTTCTTGCTCGACCAACATGTAGGCCTGGAACCAAGATTGAGTGAGTAACCAAATGTGGACTTGGTATCAATGTTATCGCCAACCCAGTCAGAATCACTGAACCCGGTGAGGTCCAATGTAGATTATGTTTCATATTGAATCCCAAAGGTGATGGTTCCCTATACGTATCAAAGGATACGCTTTGCAGCCTTCCAATGTATCTCATGTGGCTCCTACATGAACCTAGAGACTACTCCAACTGCATAGGAGAGGTCTGGTCTGGAGTGTGTGAGATACAACAAGCTCCCCACTAGCTATATGTATAGTGTGTTTTCAACTAGTGGAGTGTCCTTGCCATCCTCAAGTGTGACTCTTGATAGGAAAAGAGTCGGGGCAGACTTTCCAGTCTGTCTTGTGAAATCTCTCAAGGAGATACCGTGCATACTTTTCCTGATACAGTTTGATTCTTGATGCATCCTGAATTATCTCGAGCCTAAGGAAGAAATGTAGTGGACCCATGTCCGTCATCAAGAACATGTCATGTAGAATCCTCTTAACTGTAGAAATCGCTGAAGTAGAGCAACTGGTGATCAGCAAATCATCAACATATAGAACTAGGAGTAGAAGTGAATCAGTCATCCTGAGCATGTAAACATTTGTCTTTGACTTACAACGTACAAAGTTCTTTGACAACAGGTAGGATTCCATATTGGCATACCATGCCCTCGGGGCCTGCTTGAGGCCATAAATGGACTTCTTCAGTCAACAAACCAAAGATGAATCATGCATAAATCCCTGGGGTTTCTCGATATAGATCTCCTCAGGGAGATCGTCATGAAGAAATGCATTATTCACATCCATCTAATGGAATTCCCATCCTTTGGCTGCCACTATGGCAAGTGCCAAATGTATGGAATCCATATTTGCTACTGGAGCGAAGGTCTCATCATATTCAATGGTGTGCACCTTCTGAACACCTTTGGAAACTAACATGGCTTTGTATCTACTAGGTTGTCCATCTGTTTTGTTCTTGGTCCTGTAAATCCATCTAAACCTGACAAGTTTCCTTCCTGAAGGAAGGGGAACTAGATCCCAAGTCTAGTTCTCGAGGAAGGATTTGTACTCCTCCTGCATGGTGGATTCCCAAAAGGTATTTCCATCATTATTTCCATAGGACTATGGATCTGAAGACTAAACCAAGAAAAGATCCTTGGGTGGCATTGGTTTAGTGGTAGTGAGTTCAAGAGGATGCTCCTCGAAATCTTGAAATGAGATCAATTCCTCCTAGTATCTATTGGATCCCCAACAATATATCTTGCACCCTGAAGAGTAGTCTTGGCCCACTTGGGCCTCTACTCTAGCTTTGCATCTACATCTATATGCACTGAATTTTCATCTGATTGTACTAACTCTGTACCTGGATCATCTGAAGAATATTTGACATGTGTGTGCTCATCATCTCTGACAGGTGGAAGAACAAAAGTGTATGCATGTAGTTTTTTAGGTACATGCGAGACACTTTCCTCGGATTTGACACTTCACTCAATGATGATTCAGTCTGAGGAAAGATCAATGAGTTTGTATCCCTTCTAATCATTGGGGTATCCCACAAAGATACACTCTGTTCTCTGTGGATCAAGTGCCTTCCTCTTCTGAGAGGGAATCATGGCCCATGCACGTGAACCGAAAATATGGAAGTGGTTCACTTCTAGTTTGAGGCCACTCCAAGCTTTGTAGTGGGTCTTATCCTTGATATATCTATGGGGAGATATGTTTTGGATGTAGGTTTCACAATTAAGTGATTCAACCCATAATCTCTATGGAAGTGACTTTGCATGTAGCATGCAAGATGTCATCTCTTTTAGAGATCTATTTTTCCACTCAACAACTTTGTTTTGTTGCGGAGTATAGGGAACCGTGTGCTACAACTAAATCCCTACCTCAAGACAAAGATTTTGTATCTCATGGTTGACATACTCTCTCCTATTATCTATTTGGAGGACTTTGATTTTCTTTCCTGACTATGTCTCAATAAGGGCTTTGAAATCTTTGAGGTATTGAAAGACCTATGATTTTTTTCTGAGAAGTAAAATCCATGTGAAGCGTGAGAAATCGTCAACAAAAATGAGAACATACCTTGCTTTAATAATTGATGGATGTGGAAAAGGGTCCATGAGGTCACTATGGATCAGATCTAAAGGAAAGGAATCTTCTGAGTCTTTCCTTTGTCAAATTTCTCTTGACGGTGTTTTTCATGAACACATCCCTCACAAATTCCTTTGGAGAATTGGATGTCAGGTAGAACATCAACCATTACCTACTTGCTAAGTTGTTTCATATATCTAAAATTTAAATTCTCGAACCTTTTGTTCCATTTCCTACTGCTTTCATCAGCATGAGTAAGTAGTAATTTAGAATCTGGTTCGATAAATTCAAAAAATGTGTAGAGTCTAGATTGATGATTTACCTCACCGGTAGCAACCCTGGAATTGGTTTGCATGTCATAGATATCCACTACATCAGGTGTGAATGTAACTCTCCTTATGGTGTCGGTGCTTTTCATCTGATACATGGAGAGAAGATTGACGGAAAGTTTGGGAACGTGTAGCACATTCTCGAAGCTTTTGTTTGTGATTTCAATTCTTCCTTTGTCGGTGACCTCGACTGGAGAGTTGTCCCCCATCCGAATAGGAGGACCTTTGCATGCATCCAATGAAGAATAGACTTATTTTGTGGTTTCCATGTGGTTTGATGCACCTGAATCTACGATACAAGCATCGAGAGAGGAGTTGATGGCAATCAAAGCATGGCTAGAATTGCTTTT
Source organism: Picea abies (assembly GCA_900067695.1). NCBI lineage: Eukaryota > Viridiplantae > Streptophyta > Pinopsida > Pinales > Pinaceae > Picea > Picea abies. The sequence goes on from CBVK0100154090.1 coordinate 3,183, forward strand.
CTTGGGATTCTGATCTTCTGGCTTCTTATTCTTAGCACCCTTGTGGATGCGATATCCAACGTTGTTTTGCTGAAGTATTTGGGCCATTTGATTTATATGTTTCTGCATACAGCAGATTCTGGATGGAATCATTTATGGCAATAAGTGCATTTCTCCCCTTTTCTTCCCTTTCCACCTTTGGATCCGAAGGCATCGTTGAAGGGTTTTTAGTTCCCTTCCTTATTTGGATTTTCATGTGCTTTCCTTTTTTCCTTGTATTTATATTTTGATATTGATGACCACTACCATATTGCATAGTAAGTGCATGCACCTTTGGGCCTTTGATTTTTTCCATATTGATGAGCTTGTTTTTCTATTGTGTCAGAGACTCGATAAAGGCCTCAAGAGAGGGAATAATCCAAGTGGATCTAGAGGTGAGCCTACCTGAATGAAATGTAGATACAAACACTGAGTATTCCGGACCAAGTTTGGAGAGAATGGTAAGAACCATTTGTTTCTCCTCCTTATATTTATCAACCTTGCAAGCCTTGAGTTGCGACAACAAATCCATATATTTGGTAAAGAATTCTTGGAGAATGTCGAAGGTTTTTGGATCCAAAGTGAGAAATTCCACCTCGAGCATGTGTCCCCTCATCTCATCCTTTTTTCCAAAAATACCTTCCATGGTGGTCCAAGCATCATTGGGGGTTTTATAGGAGGATATGTGAAAGAGGAGTTCAGGAAAAATGAGACTGCAAATAGTTCCAAACGCTTCATCCATTCGATTTAGATACATGTATTTTTCTATGGCTGATGTTGGTTTGGTTTATGTGTTCTTGGTTAACCTGTATAATCCTCTACCTCAAATATGCATTATCATATTTTCCTTCCATGGAAAGAAAGTGTATGGTGTAAGAATGAATTCTTTTGGAAATTCCATTTTTATGTTGTCTTCAATCTTTCATACCTACAAAAACAATCTGGTGTGTCTTTTCCCTAGCAGTTTGTTGGATCTAATACCATGTAAATGTGTTGAACCTGCACAGAAAATATCTAGCTAGAAAATGGCATACACAGTTTGTAGAGAAAAAATGAGAAAAGAGAAACATGAGAGAAAGAATGGAAGAATACTCATTAACCAAATGAATGAATGATAATTTACACATGATATACTCTATATAACTCAACTAATGTGCATTGGAGGAGAATCCAATGCACCATAGTGGTGGTATAGAGTGATATGGACACACACTAGTAGTTACATGAGTAAATTGTCACCTATTCTAGCCTCTCATGCACTTACGAGAGTTAACTACCACCTAGTCTGAGTTGACTAGTCTCGTAGTCTTCAATTAACTGACTGAAACATATTGAAGTGAGGAGAATATCGGGTAATCATGATTAATGTGTTATTCTGGTAATGATCCCAATGTTGCATTCTGATAATCCCAATGTGGCATCTAGACTCCACTCAACTAATCAAATTGAAGAGTGAACTGAAGAGAATATTCTCCTAGAGGAATATTCTCCCTAGACTATAGGAGACTGAATAATGACTAGTAAACATAGGGAAAACCTTAGGAAAAACAATTCCTAGGTGTGTTTGAAGTATCTCCAACACCTCTAAATCCTAACTTCCCCTACAAAATGGTGAATCGACGCCTTCATAATTCCTCTAGCATCATGTCCAGCCACATGGACTACAATAATGATGAGGTGTGTCCCTCAAGACACCCCAATCGACCCTTATTAAGTGCCAAAAACCTCCAACATGCCCACAATCTTCTACAGAAAATTGTGGCCTTCCTCTAGCCACACGAACATGCCAAACAAGTTTTTTCTCCTCTCTAGAGATCCTCACAGATCCCTCAATCAAACCACTTCCCTCCTAAACTGTGAAAAAATCACGAGATATAGCTCCAATAGAAATCCCAGATGGGTTTCCCTCCTTTTTAGCTAGGGTGGGTATTGAACAACTGAATACAAACTCTTAGTGGAAGGGTTTTGTCAAAACCCCAATGAAAGCTTGGCTCAAAGAGAACTCCAAAAAAATAGATCAAATCATAATGAGGAAGGTGAAGTGCTTCCCTTCCTTTATACTTCTCCAAACCCCTTCTAGATATTTCCTCCTTTGACCAAATCCACATGACCCTTATTTCCCCTTTTAATTTTCATTTAAAGATTAAAGATCACTTTATAACCCTTTTTTAATGTTGAAAAGTGATTAATTGGCTTGTAACTCATTCTTGGATGTCAGAAGTTCCTTTCTCATCATCTCAACCTTTATATATTTTCATCCTGATTCCAACAAGTTATTACATGAAGGTGTTCCCTCCAACAATATGACCAAAATAACACCCTTAGTGCATTACTTAATTTATACTCAATAATACCCTTAATTTACAAGAATCGTCAAAATACCAAAAAACCAAGAACAAACTATGCAGAAGTGATCTTGATGATGAAATAATGTAAATGGACTAGGTTGTGCCTCATATAAATCCTCCAATTTTCCCAGACCCAATGTTGACCTTCGTTTACCCCTCTGGCTAGGCTGACATAAACCCATAAGGTCACCTCCAACTATAAGGGAGGGGAATCCAAAAATGGATACAACACAGTCCTACCTTCCAAAATATTTCTCGTCCACAAGCAATTCCATCATAACCCGATGCTCCATCGACTAAACCAGACTGAAACTAAAAATGATACCAGGTTCCCAAACCACACTGTAAGATGTGAAGCATCCTCTTCTCAAGGAGTGGTCTGGTAACATACTAACATAAGAGGAATCTTGAAAACTACCAACAAGTAAATAAACTCACTGTTGTAACAACTCGATCAATCCCTCCAGGAACTGCTCTGCTAGGGTACCAATCTCATGAAAAAAAAAATTGGCCCTTGCCTCTATGTTAGCTGTTGAACTGCCTAATATTGAAATCACAGTATCCCAAGATAATCTCAAAAGGGAACCACCACATTGACATTGTGCCACTTTGATCATAACCATATGATCATCGTGCTCATTTTGAATCCTCCTCTCCTAGAAATCCATGATGAAATTCCTGTAAAGGATGAACCTACTACCATGAATAATAGTTTTCATAGGCCTCCACATGAAGTCATGACCTGCAAATCCATTTCCATACTTGATCATGAATACTTAAGAAGGAAGTCTATCCCAACCACTAGAAATAACTTTGGGCTACTCATGGACTCTAAACATCTCTCCGCTGGATGGATTTGTCACTTGTGTAGCCTCAAGATCTGAAGAAATCACCAGAAAGTGTGTGAACTCTGCTAACTAGAGAATTTTTTCACTCACATTATCTTCCCATTGTGGCCTTGATATACTTACAATGCAATCTATCAACATGCTCTCCCACTATTTCCCATAAATGGTCAAATATTGCATCAATCATGTGTGATTCTTATGTCTCGGTCTGCTCTAAAGACAAATTGTACACTCCCCCATATCTCCCAACACATCGTCTGTAAATCCCCTCCATGTGAACCTCTCTCGGGCCTTCCTGGACCATGTGAAACACTCTCTGCTCATACATTGATTTGCAAGGTGATAATACAATAATCCAAATAAATGAACCTGATAATCCAGGAAATCATAAGTTGCATAAAATTGGTCAAATCCTCATAAAACTACTCCTCCAAGAGACCAATCCTAAGCATCCCAAGAGTAAACTCATGAATGTGAAAACTAGCCATCTCATCTACATCAGCTACCGATATTTCTAACACTACATTCCCCAAATCCCAAAATAATCTCCAAGGGGGACCATCATGTTGTCGATGCATCCCTATAATCATGGTCGTATGATCACCATTCTCAAAAAATCCTCTCACAACCTACCTCAACATATAGAACAACCTAACTCAACACATTTAGAAAAACCTATGACAACTCCTCTCACAACACTCCCATAATGATGTAGACCAATTGTTGACAAAAACTTGTTGATCATCCTCATCATCTGAATCAGTCTATTACTAATGAATGCTAGAATCCTACCACCAAATTGTAAGTCCACCACTCTCAATGGTTGTTGTTGAACCCTCAATGAAATGTTCCAATAGAGCTTGTATCTCCTCCTGTGTACTCTATGTACTGATCACCCAATCCAAATGAAAGGAATCGGCCATGGCCATAATCTCACCTGTCTCACCCAATTGAATCAGGTGAACCTCCCATGTCATGTTGTATATAATGAGGGAATCAAATAACAACAATAGATGAATGTTCCACTACCTACAATATTGGAAAGTGACTAATGCATTGGTTAATCCCAAGGGCATGACCAAAATCTCATAAGGATACATAACACTAGTCATCTGAGTATCCTGCTCATTGATCCTACCCTGGTGATATTCCAATAGAATATTAATATTTGAGGAGTGAAAAACTCCATGTAACTCATTCTTATGTGCTAATGGACTATCTTAATAGTCACCTAGACTCCATGCTACTCCCATACCATTGCATTCCTCCAAATGCATCTCCTCATAGGAATGGTCAATCATATGCCCTCCATCATCCCAAAACCTACTATTGTTGAGATTATGGTCTCATGAATCCACTTAATATCAGGTACCTAACCTCCCTAACCCCTCATGTAGGTAAAATAATATCATTTCCATGTAATAAAGGCCAATATTAATAATTCCTAGTAATAAGGAAGAATAAGTGAAATGTAAGAAGACCTAATAGAAGCTTCCACTTCTAGAAGATACTTCCTCTATATTGTTATTGTGGTAGATATATTTAGTATAAATAGATGTCAAGGGCATGAGGAGTTTTGTCTTGAGAATTATTGTAATAGAGTGTTTCTCTACTAGAGGTTGCCACCTTGAAGAGGTAAGTGAACATTGTTTCCTATCAATAATTGGTGTTGTGGTTTCATATATTGTGTTGTTCTATTGTTATTCTATGCAGTATTTATGTTTTCTATTATTATAATATATTTGGTACCTAACAAGTGATATCATAGCACTTTCCTTGGCAGAAACTGCGGGAATTTTTTTTCCAGGGTAGAGATGTATTGCGACATCTTAAAGCTACAATGATTTTTCCTTCAACACATAAATCCATAGTCGGGGAAGCATAAACACAGGAACTACAAGTGGTACTTAAGCGCACATTGTTGGCCACCCTTGTAACCCATGTTGGTACCCCTTCGAGTGGTAATGCATCAGACAAAACCTGTATACAAATTGGCCTAGATATCCTAAAGCCTTCCATAGATATATCGATTGACTGCATGATTGCTATAGTTCCACCAAGAACAACACTCGAGAATATACTCTCTAGTACCTGGGTAATCGGGTAGTACAGCTAAGGGTATGGTGTAGCCTCCTTAGTTGGTACCCTGAGATATTAGGCCAAGTACTATTTTTTGACCCTATATGTATATCAAAGATCTATAGCATAAGTAGATTCCTTGTCTATAGGCACCCTGAAAACCCTACCCCTTGGGATGAAAACTAAACAAAACAGGAATAAACAAGATCTATTGTCGTGCAACATTGCCATCTACATTCGGGTTGTGAAATTACTACACATTTCTTTTGTCAAGAATTTGGGCATTTCACCACTGCAATACTATTCAGTTCAAAGTATAACTCCATAGGAGTAAAAAAAAATGGGGACTTCCCACACCCTTACTTGAGACCTATCCCATTGGACTCCTCTTTCCATTCTGATCATAGTAATACCTATCATTTTTCAACTTTTGTTTTCTCTATGGTCCCAACCTCCTTCCAACCACCCTTATTTGGGACTAACCTCATTTCATTCCCCTCTTCTCCCTGATCATCATGATAACCTTCACCCATAACCCCTCTTTTGTGTGGTGCCACCCACCCCTTTCCAGTGTTCCCCTTCATCATGGTCCACACCTGAATCCAAGAACTTGAAGCCCACCTCAATTCCTTGTCATCTGATTTCACAAGGGCCTGGAAGGAAATGTGGAAACTAAGTGCCAATATTACCACTGTCAATAAAAAAATGCATTCCACCATAGACACAAAAATGGAAACCCTGAAACATGACCTCTCTACCCATATTGAATCCTTCACTGTCCATCTCTGCACCAAGTTTAATATTACTGGAGACCTTACCTCATATGACCAACCTTTGCACCCCGAAGGTGATACTTCTTCCAATTCCCATAATTTTTCAGTCCCATCACTTTTAGCATGACATACACCTTCCTCAATTGGATATGAACAAATTTGATGGTTCATATCCCATAGGCTAGGTAACTCAAATGGAATACTATTTCTCTTTGTACAGAATTATAGATGAGTTAGCCAAACTCTAGTATGGTGTTCTCCATCTAGATAAAGAATGTTGGTAATGGTGGAAATGGAGAAAAAAATACTGCCAAGGGTATGTGGCTTGGACACACTTTGTTGCAGAGCTTTATGAACACTTTGACATTGACACCCACCATTTAGGCCATTTGACAAAGTTGAAACAATATGGAATAATGGAAGACAATATAGCTTCTTTTGAGTGCCCATCTTCCCGCACAGAGGGCATGTCTGATGCTTTTTCCAAGAATTCTTTATTAGTTTCCTCAAGGATGAGATCCATTCCCACATCCTCATGGATCACCCCCAAAGTTTGGTCGAAGATACTAAAAGAGATAAGGAAGAACAATAGTTTTTCTCTTCTCAAAACAGAAAACCCTCCTTTATTCCTCACCCTAAAATAGTCACTCCCGCCCCTCCTTCCACTCCACTAAAGATCCAGAAATTGAATTGAGAAAAAATGGATGAACGCCAACTCAAGGGCCTTTGTTATAAAAGTGTAAGGAACAACACATTTTCTTGGGCACAAGTGTAAGGAACAAAATATTTTTATGTCCATCTCTGAGGATGTTTCTAAAGAAAAGCTCGAGGCTCCCCTTATGGTTGAGTCACCTGAACCCACTGACCTTACTCCACCCTCAGACCCCCCAGAAGTTGAACTAGTCATTTCCTTAAATTCTCTCACTGGATTCCCTCATCCTCAAACCCTCAATCTAATTGGTTACATTAAGCATCGGAAGTTCATAATCCTCACTGACAATGGAAACACCCATAATTTTATTCATCTCCACATTTCACAAGACACTAATTTTTATATTTGTAAAATCAACAACTTTCAAATCATTATTGTCAATGGAGGGTCCATGAAATGTGGGGGGCATTGTGAAAATGTGTGTCTCCAAATTGGTCAGTACAACATGAAATCTCATATGTTTTCTATTGACATGGGTTTTTGTGACATTTTGTTGGGTGTTAAATGGTTAAGGAATCTTAACCCCATTCTCATGGATTTTAAGGAATCAACCATGCAATTCAACCATAAGGTCCAACAATATAAGTTCAAAGGAATCACAATAGGTTTCCCTGAGATCATCAGTTCCCATGGCATGGAAAATCTCCTAAAAAACAATCATTCTGACATTATTGCATAACTCAATTCCATTCAAGCCACTGAGAGACCATCTGTGAATCCTGACCTCCAATCCATCCTCTCCAAACATCAAGATGTTTATCCACTCTCCAAGGACTTTCCCCTTCATGTGGTGTTCATGATCATTCCATTCCCCTCGTCCCTGGTATCCTAGCTCCCAATGTTCTCCCCTGTCATCATCCCTTTGCCCAGAAAAATGAAATTGAGAAAATTGTTCAAGAATTTCTCGTCACGAGTGTTATCCGTCCTAGTACTAGAACCTATTCTTATCTTGTGGCCATGGTACTTAAGAAAGAAGGTTCTTGGCGCATGTGTCCTGACTTTCGCGCTCTCAACAAACTCACCATCAAAGGTAAATTTCCCATTCTTGTCATTGATGATCTCTAGGATGAATTAAGTGGTGCCCATTTGTTTACTAAACTTGATCTTCATTATGGCTACCACCAAATACATATGAAAGAGGCAGAAATTCCTAAGATTGAATTTCGCACTTATGAGGGCCACTATGAGTTCTTGGTCAGTTCCTTTGGCTTGTGTAATGATCCATCCACTTTTCAAAGCCTCATGAATCATGTCTTTCATCCTTTTCTCCTTCATTTTGTCTTATTATTCTTTGATGATATTGTCATCTATAGTAAAACATGGACAACCCATTTTTATCACATGGATCGAGTTCTGCATCTACTCTCTAAGCATTAAATTTTCCTCAAATAATCTAAATGTGATTTTGGAGCCTCGAAAGTCGATTACTTGCGTCATATTGTTGGCAAGGATGGTGTCAGGGTGGATTCTAAGAAGATTGCAGCTATGAAGGATTGTTATTTCCCCGAGACTCTCAAAATATTGCATGGTTCTCTTGGTTTAACAGGTTTATCACAAGTTTGTTAAGAATTATGGAAAAATTGTGGTGCCTCTCACATCTCTCCTTAACAAGAATGCTTTCACTTGGACTCCAATAGTTGATCATTCCTTCCAATCCTTGAAGGAGTCTATGTCCACCACTCATGTCCTCACCCTTCCCGATTTCACAAAGACCTTTGTCTTGGAATGTGATGCTTCAGGGAGAGGAATTGGAGCAGTCCTTATGCAATATGGCCGACCTTTGGATTTTATCAACAAACAACTTTTGGAGTGACATTTGGGACAATAAATTTATGAAAAGGAAATGTTGGTTATTTTTCATGCAGTGGATCTATGGTTCCCTTATCTATTTGGGAAATGCTTCCAAATTAAGACCGATCATCAAAGCCTCAATTATTTTCTAGAGCAACTTCTTCCACCCCCAGAGCAACAAAAATTGGTGACTAAGCTATTTGGATATGATTATGAGATAATTTACAAGAAAGGAAAAGATAATGTGATTGTTGATGCTCTTTCAAGAAAATATGAAGATGAAGGGTCTCTCTTTTCCCTCTTCTTCATTGTACCCAATTGGCTCCAAGATATTCACCAAGAATGGTTGCAAGATCCCAAAATTTTTTGGTTGATCTAACAATTGAAATCCAACTCTCCAGTTTCCCTAGGGTACTCTTGGCATAATGATTAGATTTTCTACAAAGGATGTTTATATTTAAGTAAAAACTCACAGCTTAAATCCATGGTGATTTCTGAGCTTCATGCTACACCCACAACTAGGCACTCAGGGTTTACCAAAACCTATGACATGGTCAAACCTTCTTTTTTCTAGGATGGTATGAAACAGGATTGTTACAGAGAAATCCCCCTTGCGGACAAGTGGATTCTCTCTTGGATACTAGACCCCTATGACCAAGACAAAAAATGATATTATGGACACTGACATTCCTTTTTATAAAGCTAAACTGTCAAAGAAGAGGAAGGAAGAATAGTAAATACCCTTTTATCGATGTTTTTCATTTCTCGATCCAGGATGATCTTGATCTCCAAGTTCTTCAGAAGGTTCTGTGGTACAATGAGCAACAACAATGATACTTCCTACTCTACCATGATTAGCTTCATAATGAATTTATGAAAGAAACAAGTTCATGAAATGTATGCAAACTTTCAATCAAACAGGCCAAGCATAGATTTATATTAATGAGAACAAAGTGGTGCTTACAACCATGGATGTAGTGTAGCAGCTTCACCAAGCTCCCTTTGTCCAGACCCTTTCTCAAATAATCCAAACACAGAATGTTGATGCTTCAATGATATCTCCCTTATGACATCATAAGTTTGATTCTTCACAATGTCTCTCCTTCAACCATGAAGATGCCTCCTTATATAGGCTTGGAGAGGCCTAACCACTTAAGAGATCCTTGGGATAAGTTGAGGACTCTTCTCCTTTAGTTTTGGATCTTCCCTAAGGTCGAGCCTTGACCTCAGATCCGAACCCAACCAACTCCATATATGAAGGGATTCTTCCCTAATTTCTCTCAACAATCCAAAGATTCTCTCAAAAAAGGCCAGCGGTTCCTCAGAATGGGGCACAGAGCATTGGAACACTCCCCCAAAAGAGGTCACAGAGCATTGGCACTCCCTGATAGTGTATAGGGGAGCATTGCCTTCCAAAATTGATTTTTTAGTGTTTTTCGTAGTGGAAAAAGACTTGTACTCTTTGTCAAATGACTTCTCCTCTTCAAAACTAGTCTTTTAAGGTGTCTTGTAAGTGTTCTTGATAATGTTGTCTGAGACAAAACATAGGCAAGATGAAAGTATGATATTTGTGACACTTGTGGGCAAAATGCGACACTTGCGACATTTGGTAATGATGACATTAGGCCATCATCGTAATGAGTAATTTTGATGTGTAACATATTGCCCCCCAAAGTGCGAAGTTAGAAGATGAGAACTGATGACTGAAGTACTTTGTAGGCTTTTTAAAGCAAGGGTACGTACTCAGAGAACCTGATAGAAGCTACAAACAACCATCAAACAAATATTATGACATGTTTCAAACCCAAGGCAGGCATACCTATGCTTGAGTGATAAAGACTTTCAAGGTATGGCCGCCATAAAATTCACTGCGGATCCATAATTATATTGACAAAAAGGTATATCCACTGAGGATACAATGTGGATCTATACTCCTATGACCTTAACTGATAATAGCCAGGAAGAATACACAGTGGATCTACGAGACGACAAGACATAGCCACAACCAATACAAAGTGGATCTATGTAACAATATATGTGTCAATGCTCAAAAGAAACTCTGTCGCAACCTAGGCAAAGTATATATAACAGTGATGACTCAACCCAGGGTCTTCTTACCTATCCCGATGTAGTACGAATCTAACCATGTGAATAGATGTTCTGATGTCGAACATGGTAGAAACCACTTGATTACTGGTCAATGAGGTAAACCGTTAACAAGCGTGAGGGAAATCACCATTGATGTCAATGATTCCTAGGGTACTTTAGTAAATTCCAACGAATGTGAATGGATGAGACGAAGTCGAACATCTGTGGAATCATATGATTAGATTTCAATGATATAAACCCACTGTCAGACGTGAGGAGGCCTGCCATTGAGGCATGCATGTCCCAAGGTACTAACTGGATTCTAAGTCTAGTTCCCGGATAATGTGTTGAGGTTGACAGGAATAGACTTGTCAAAGGAGGGCCTTGGTGTATCCCCCATAAATGACATGAAAATGACACAGAAATGTAATTGGTGGATCAAATGAACATGGACTGACACGGGTATTGAAACAGGTATTTGTGATGGTTGACTCTTGAGGCAAATACTTCCCTTGAACACTGAGGCATGACAGTGGAAACTCGACCTGGACCAAAACTCGATAATGCAGTGGATACTATGACTTTCGTTGCATGACCCAAAGGAGTAAGGAAACTCAAAGGATTGGTTCATTGTAGAGGTTCAACATATTGAAATGCATGAAAAGATAAAATTATGTGTTCAAGGGCGACTGTAAGAATTACTGGTAATGTTCTCAAAAAATTGCTTGGCTTGCTTCCTTCGATTTTTCCCCCATCTAGATAGATGAGTACCTCTTTTTAGTTTAACGAGCTCGAGGAGAGTAAAACATGTTTGATATAACTCACCTTCAGTAAGTACCTTTTCCTTTCTTTAACGGACTGGAAGAAGTAAGGGTTCAGTCTTGTATGGGCCCTTCAATGTATGATTGTTTAACGAGTCCATAGAAGGTAAACTCGATGGTTTTTCATATTTAGAGAGTCTGAAAATGACTTAAAGACGACTCCAGGGTTTTCCTTTTTCTTAATGTTAGTATAGTGAGGCCGAAAAAGAGATAAATTATCACTCAAAAGACGCCCTTTCAAACCTTTTAACAAGTGGAAAAGGAAGCAAGATCACTCGGAAATCTTTTCACGTTTAGAGAGTCTGAAAAGAGCTTAAAGTCGACTCCAAGGGGTTCCTTTTTTTTATATCCATGAGGGTCCAAAAAAGAGATAAAAGTTTACCCGACGCGTTCTTATGTGTTTGATCTTGAGAACGAACTAAGACTATGCTCGTTAATGTGACCAGATGAAAAAAGGAACAAAATTGCTCTGAAACCTGCCAATAGTCTCAAAACTGCATTCCAGGTGATTAATAAGGCCTCCAAACTATTTTTAAAACCCAAAAATAACTATATCTTAGGCGAAAATGAAATTTATAATAGTAAAATGGGGTAAAACTATAATTTACCATTTCATTTGTGCAAAGATTTCTAGCAGTGGAGAATTTGTGCTTTGGAGGTGAACCTTTCATTATTCGGCGTTGGAGCTATGGTCAACCATTTTCCTCGCCATTTGGACCAAGTTGGTTCTCTTCTTCCTTTCTTTCATTTGTACGGTTCAAATTTTACTTTAAGGAAATAATTAGATACTAAAATTGATGCCCTGGGTCAGCCCAAGCACCCAAAAAAGCTCAGCGCTCCTCGAAGATAAGTGGGGAAGTGTTGTATGATTTTAAAAATGCTCCTGTATGGTAATTAAGTGTGCACCAACGCTCTGGTATAGTGGTCTAGAGGGCGCTGCCCAAAGAAACAAGAAAAAACGCTCAAAAATGGCCAACGCTTTCTCAAATCGTAAAGGGGGCGTTTTGGATTTTTAAAGCACCCTGATGGCCCTTGTGAGGGAATGTTGGTGCCCTGATGTTCACGTAAAGGGGGAGTTGGCCTCTTAGAAGAGAAAACAATTATTTTCTAAAGTTTTAAATTGCCCAAAAATTGCCGAAAAATGTGATTAATGAAATTTGATTGTTGATGATTGTAGGTAATTTCGGCAATAATCATGATCGAGTGGAAAGAAAGAGAGCATGATCTCGATGATGTGACCTCTTTGAAAAGTCCCCATAGATGGGCTGCATTGAAAAATTGTGGTTTCCTTAAGTTCTTCAAAATGTAAAAAATGAAGAAAGAGATTCTTCTTCTCGAGCATATGATCGGGTTATGGAACGTTGTGGAACAAGGGTTCTGAATTGGAACACAACTTCTCACCATTGAGTTGGAAGATGTATACTTTCTGACCGACATCTAGAAAAGAGGGGCTCCCATAGTTTTATCTGGATAGAGGGCACTTCCTGCGCCTGTGGATGAGTACCTGTCAAACCATTGTGTCCTAGGAGCGAGACTAGTGGGAAGTAGAATCGCAATCAAAGATATCAGGGACCTACCTCTTTGGTCTATTCTGTTTTCCATTATGAGTATAGCAGGAAGTACCAGTGCGCACCTAGTTTCAAGATCACAGGTGGCCTATGGTTTACAGTGTCTAGAGCCAACACTGTTTAATTGGAGTGCAGGGTTCCTTTGGAATGTGAAGGATCAGATTACGAGATGCAGAGCAGGGAAGCAAAAATAGTTCGGGTATGGCTCATTCTTGGTTTTGTTCTTCTTAGAATGCATTCCCCAGATGAAACCTCAAATTTCATTAGCAATACGGCTAGTGGGAGAACCACGTATGGAGTGATGGACTAGCCTGTCTCCGAGATTAGGCTCAGATTCAGAGTTCAAATTCACCGGTTATTTCTTCACTTGGTTGAGACAACAATTGATCGTGATAGAATAATTTCCATATGCCAAAGTGGATTTCCAAAGAAGCATGGACCTGGTCCTTCCAAATGGGGTGGACTGGGACACGTTCGGTAAGAAACCAAAAATGATCTTGTCAAGAGTTTTTTTATTTTAAAACTTATATTATTTTTTTTGGGGGGTACATAGAAGAGTTTCTAACGAATGTATCATTTTGTCATGAAGACAGGGGAGAACCACGTTCGGCAGAGATACCAGAATTGGGACGTCGCGGGGACGTTCAGATAGTAGCAACTCATGAGGTAGCAGTAGGGGGTCTCCAAGAGGTGGAGAAAAACCTTCATGGTCTGACGATGGGTATTCCTCCTCTTGAGAGGGAAGGCATACCCTTGCACTTGCAGAGATACATAGTGGGAGTCCCTGAGAGTATTAACTCTTTACTGAGACGAGTAGCCCGAGCGGTGGTGTGTTACTTAGAGCACAATGTGAAGTAGGAGGATTAGGACCTCACTGATACTTTTTCTATAGTCTTTATGACGATGTTATGGGCACGAGGACCCAACATTTTTCCTTTCTATGTACTTTTTTAATGTAATCAAAACATTTTCAGTCACACCGTATATATATATACATGATCCATATTATTTTCGGCACGAAATGAGATCAAAGATATAATAAAGAAATGCACAGAGATATCACAGATATTCAATAATATAATAGAAATGTATCAGAGATGCAACCATAAACACATATATACAATAATACACGATTTCTATTAATGAAATACATGTACAGAGACTGTAAAAATACAGAGTGAAAGACTCGCAAGGATGGTGGCAACTTATCTCTGAGAATAGATGTGACGGCTACTCGCATTCGCAAGAAGATCATTACAATGAGGCTCTAAAGGAATTTTTACAATAAACAGGAATGCAAAAATTCCTAGACATCCAAAAACCTAACCCTAGGAGATGAAGCGCCAAAATTCATGTGGGCCCCGTTTGGGTAAGTTAGTACATCAACTTCCCGGGGTCGTAACTTTTGCATACAATCTCCATTTTAGGCTTATGATAGCTCGTTGGAAAGGTATCATCGAAGAGATTCATTTTTTGGGCTCAATCATTCCTTTGTCTATCATTGAGAACCTTGATCTCGAAAAACCTTCTTTTGGGCCCTCAAAATGGCCCCGAAAGTTAAAAATTGCTAAAAATAGTAAATTGCCAAATTTGCCATAAAATTGTTTTGAGCCAGTCGGAAAAGGTGGGTGGCCAATGATATCCACCTGGATCAATAGATTTCTGATTTTTTACAGTGCCAAATGATTTTCAAATAAACATGTCTTTTATGTGATGCGTTTTAATTTACATGATGATATGTGATGTGATTTTGTTTCCTTTATGGAAACTTATCTATGTGTGAGATACCTATCCATGATGTAATTAGATAACGAATCTGAAATGGTATTGAGTTATCTTGGTATGTGTTTGTATTCAATAAAATCAAACATTCGTTCAAGACAACGAACTCATAAGTGGAGACATAGTAGGGTAGGATTGTGAATAGCGTAGATTCGATTAAGTTGACAGACCATGAGTTGGGAGTCTAGGTGGACGATCATGTGAGAAATGCCTAGGGAGGAAGATTCGGTTAAAATTCCAATGATAGCATGATATTCTGCCATGTTGTTAGTTGTTGATCCTAAGAAAATACCTCCGGAACTCACCAACTCGTCTGAGTGGTAAATGACCCAAGCTGCAAAAGCAATGCTCAGGGTGTGTCAACTAGCACCATCAACAAACTCGAAAAATATAGGAAAGGAAGATGTCATCTGCGCATGAAAACACAAGACACGGTATAAGTGGCTAAGGAAAAAACTCAAGCAAACAAAATAAAAATGCACACCACACTAAAAATACAATAGTGTATAAAGCATGTATGCTAGATGTCCTATGCATAGTACTTCTTAAGGTAAAGCCTATTCTGGGGCTCACCTAGGGATATTTTTCCGTATTCGACTAACTCGTAGGAGCCTCTATGTAAAACACATTTCATAATGTAAGGACCATACCATAGAGGTTCTAACTTACCTACCCTTAACTTATCATGAGCATGTTCATAGATGAGGACTAGGTATTCTTCTACAAAATAACGAGGTTGGATGGATTTGTCATATTGATTCTTGATTCGATTTTGATACGTCTCATTAATGAGAGTGGCATCACGATGTGTTTCATCCAACCTGGTCAGGTGTAAGAAATGTTATTCTTTGGTAGAAGTGTGAGGCAGGAGTTCTACTTTGAGTTTCAACGAGGGAATTTCGCACTTGATTGGTAAAAGAACTTCTATGCCATATACTAGCTAGAAAGGAGTGAATCCAGTAGCAATTTTCACTAAAGTACGCTAAGCCCAGAGAGTGGAGAAAAATTGTAAATGCCCAGATCTCTTGTTTACCCCTACCATACGTTGAATCATGGTTTTAAGGACCTTGTTGATAGCCTCAACTTGTCCATTCTTTTAAGGATAGTACAAGGATGAGTTCTCATGGCGAAAACCCAACTTGGCATGAAACTCACTCATCATCTAGTTTTTAAAGTGTGATCCATGATCACTGACAATGGCGTGTGGAAAACCAAAATGAGTGATGATGTGGTTAAAAAATAAAAGAGTTGTAGTACGACCATCGTTCAGAAAGGTAGGCATAGCCTCAACCCATTTTGTAAAGTAATCGATGGTGACGATTATATAATCGTGCCCCCCGACTGAGGTAGGCTTACACTACATGAAATCAATTCCCCATTTGGTAAAGGGGCCGATGGAAATAACAGGATGCAACGGAGCAGGGTGGGTGCATGCCTTGTTTTGAAAAACTTGGCAGGGTGGGCACTTTCTGACTGCCTTAATACAATCTTTGAAAATAGAGGGCCAAAAGTAGCCGGCATGTAAGATTTTCTAAGCTGTAGCCATCCCAGAAAGATGACCACCATAGGATCTAAGGTGACAGTCCTTAAGAACGCATTCAACCTCTTCATGGGTCAAACATCATCGTAGGATAGTATCAATACCACAAGGATACAGCGTGTCACCGATGATAAGGTAGCGACGAGAATTATGGCAGATACGATGACACTATTCACGAGAGATATCAAGCTGAAAATGTTGGGTCTGGAGATAAAGAAGGATATCACCATACCAAGGGTTAGACGTGCTGATGAGGAACAAAGTCTCATCAGAGAGAAAATCTTTGGGATCAGTATCTTCATCAGCATGGGGAAAGTTGCAGATAAGCTCCGCAAACACCAAAGATTTTTTAGCTTTGGACTTAACAAATTCGAGATCGAACTCTTGAAGGATGATGATCCATTTGGAGTATTTTCCCCCAAGAACTTGACATGTCAAAATGTGATACATGGGGTTAGAGTCCGCGATAACGGTGGTGGTGCATAGAAAAATGTAATGACGGAATCTATGAACAACGATGATGGCTGCCAGAGCCAACTTTTCAACATGTGAATATCGGAGCTCTGGACCAGATAGACTTTTTCTCAAATAATATATCACGTGTTCCTCGCTGTGAGGGTCCTCTTGAACTAGCACCATATAAATAGTGGAAGTAAAGGCTGCTAAGTAAAGGATATAGTCTTGTGTATAATTCGGAGGATGCAACAGAGGTGCAGTGGTCAATGCATTCTTAAGAGCAACAAAAGATCGTTGAGCGGTGTCATCCTAGATGAAAGGGGTGTCTTTCTGCAACAATCACATAAATCCTTTTCTAATCTCAACATAGTTACAAATGAAATGATGAAGAAATTTTTCTTTCCCCTGCAAACTTTGGAGTTGTGTCAGATTATTAGGTGGAGGTAAAGCTAGGATAGCTCTAATCTTTAAGGGATCCAACCGAATCCCATCCTTGGAGACAACAAAGTCAAGGAGTCGTCCTGATTCGATAGAAAAAATACATTTATGTGGGTTCAAACTAATGCGGTAGAATCGACATCGAAGAAAAATAGCTCGTAGATGACCAAAATGGTCTGATTGATTGGTTGAATGGGCAGATAAATCGTCGAGGTAGGGTTCTGAAATATGTTTGATATCATGGAAAGCATATGACATGGCCCATTGGAATGTGGCACCAACGTTTTTGAGACCAAGCGATAGCTTCTGATAGGTGAAAGTTCCCCACGAGCAGATGAAGGTTGTCTTATGCTGATCAACAGGTAAAATGTCAATCTGGTCATACCCTGAGAAACCATCCATGAAAGAAAAAATCACGCTACCTGCGCAATTATCAATAATCTGGTTGATGAAGGGCATAGGTTAGTTGTCTTTCAGACAAGACTTATTGAGGTCCCTATAATCAACGTGGACACGAATGGTCCCTTGCTTCTTAGTAACTTGAACAATGTTCGAAACCCATTCCGTCAAAGGGACAGGATAGATGAAGCTAGATTTCAATAATTTCTCAACTTCTGCCTTAATAGTCGCGGTCTTCTTAGGATGGACTGGGTGGAGTTTCTTTCCAATAGGTTTGACACCTGGGTAGGTCTTAATCTCATGCACAACGATTGATGGATCGATCCCTGGAATCTCTTCGTAGCTCCAAGAGAAGACATCGCGGAATTCTTTAAATAAAGAGGTATAAGAAACCAATTCCTCAACTGAAAAATTAGCACTGAGGTTAATGTTTTCCACGACACCTTCCTTGATCGAAATTTCGATAACGATCGTAGATGAAATGTTGCCCAAATTCCCTTCAGAAAGAGTATCTTGTGTGAGGATGGGAGATTGTGGAAAATCGACAACATTGGGAGGGAAGATACAGTGTATGTCTTCTTGAATTTCATCGAGAGGTGGAAGAAAAGAGGATCGATGATGGCTATCATCCCAAGGTATATCCTCAATGCTAAGCATTTCCATTATAGATTCATCGGAAGGGAAAATTTGGGAAATGTAGTTGAATGCAGACGGCAAGGAATTTAACCATGATGGCATCGAGTAACTGTCGGGTGCCAAGTGATGTTGGTCATCCGAGGAGGGAGAGGTGGATTGGATAGCAACGTATGAGGTTTCGGCTGGACTAGGTGGCATGGTGTCACCTAGTGCATCGAATTCCAATGGACTAGGTACAATCCAAGGGTCAGGTGATTCCAAGGATTGGTAAACTGTAGTCGAAATCATATTGATTATGGCAACATGATGTGTGGTGGGTGGAAGTGGTGTAGGGAAGGTACCCATAAGGATAGAGTCTTTCAACAAGCCAACACCAATGCTTTCATACGTGATCTTGTGATCTCCCAAGAATGGAATATTGTTGGTAGCGGGAGTGCGAGCATCGGGTGTACATAAATCTAATTGATCGACAGTGACAAATTTTCTCTGATGAGGAAATTGTACACATCGAAACACCGATGAAGAAATGAAAGTCATAGCATAAAGCCAACTTCTTCCAAGTAATAAGTTGTAATCGAGGGGAGCATCGACCACCTTAACATCAACAGTGATGGTTTTGCCACCCAACTGGACGGGCAGGGATTGCAAAAGCCCATGGGGATGAAAACCTCGCCCACTGAATGCGCATAACATCGTTGGGGATTTGTTAAGTGTAGGTGATTTTAAACCTTTCCAACATGATAAAGACATGACAAAAGTAGAGGCTCCCTCATCCAAGATGGTTCGGTGAATTTGTTGATTGTGAACAACAACATCAATTTGAAAAGAAAGTTGGTGGGAGAGTCGAGACGTATAATTTTTCAGGTTAAACATGATATTGTTGGATGACTCAGGATCAATAGTGCCAATAGCATCCAAGAGAATTCTACGTTGACTGGGGAAATTCTTCATAACTTCTAACGCAAACATAGCACATGGTGCTTGAGCCAAATCTTCAACAATGTTGTAGTTATGGGCGGCACGTGAAATAGGATAAAAGGTAGATTTACGGATAGTTCTCTTAGGAGGGCGTAAGATAGAGTTGAACGCAGGTTTCTCAATTTGAAGTGGTCCAGACAAAGGACTAACTAATGGATGACTAATGGAGGATGGTGATGGATCCGGTAAAGTACCATTAGTGACTTTTCCTTTGTCAGGTTTAACTAGTGTGTCGTATGTCATAGAGGGGGTGGTTAAATCAGTCCCGTTAAACATGTAAATATGGGCACTTGTCAAGGCTTCATCATGGGAAGGATGGCTAGAACTGCCCCCTAGAGAGGGGGTTTGGGCAACCATAGATTGTTGTTGTGGAAAAGGCTGAGTAAGCATGGGGGGTTGGGAATTCCCCTTGAAAAGTTTGGCCACTTCATCGCGATGTGGAAAGTCTCGAGTGTAGTGATCATCACCAAAAATAAGACACAGGAACTTTGGTTTCCACTGTGGTTTCTTTTTGTTACCAGGTGGTGGGTTTTGAGCTTTCGGTTGTTCATTGTTATTATTCTTTTTGTTTGTGTTCTTTGTCTTCTTCTTACCTTTGGTTTGTTGTGAAGGGGCAGATTAAACTGCATTCACCTTAGATATTTGAGTTTTGGGGCAGGTAGAGGAGGGTGTGGTTGAACTGGGAGTGGATGTCGGAGTAGGTCGATTTGTTGTTCCAGTCGACTGGGAAACAAAATGGGTTTTGACAGAGCCGATAACTCCATCCGCATGTGACGTGGATGACATTTTAGATGGATCGGTATTTGCACGGGTAGAATTTGGGATTAACTCATGCAAAGTACTAGATTGGCAATAAAACAAATCTAAGTATTGAGCCCAAGCAATGGCCTCTTCCTCAGTGTCTACACCACCCATGGTGACATCACGAGCAATCGGGGGTAACAGTGATTTAGTGAACCATTCCGCCAATAATTGGTCAGGAATGAATGCTTTGGTTAACCTTCGTCGTCATCTCCACTCATGAATATGATCAGAGATATGCACAGAGTTTGTCTGAAGAAGGGAGGTCAAGCATTCGGTACCTGTCTCGTATCGAATGGGTAGTTGAAAGTGCGTGAGAAAGGAAATGGCAAGGGAGTTAAAATCTTGGAAAGAACTACGTGGAAGTTTGATATACCACTTGGTTGTTGAGCCCGTAAGTGTTCGCTGAAAAAGACATAAATGGATAGATTCATCCATTAAGGAGTTCGATGAACACCATAAATGGAAATTCATCACATGGTTATTTGGGTCTTCTCCAGGTTTACCGTCAAATTTTGGAATATCAGAAGGTAGTTTAGCCAGAATCACTGGCCAGAAAGGATAATGCAGGATAGGATCATTGGTAAACCGAGACAAGTCTAGGAGATACAGAGTATCAAGGAACGGTAGCTGTCGGTTAACCTGAGGGTGATACTAGTGTGGCATAGGGACACCAGTAGGAACATAAACTGGGTTAGGTGGGAAATTGTAACTAATAGGCCCTCCAACATACGGTTGTTGTTGACCATAGTAAACAAGATTCGAGGAGGGTTGAGAAACATGTGCGAGCGGACGATAACCTGATGGGTTTTGAGGATTATAATTTGGTTGATGGGTTTGTCCATAAGGTGGATAGACATTTTTTCCATGATGGGCCATGAGGAAAACACCAAGTTGGTTGATGGGTTTGTCCATAAGGTGGATAGACATTTTTTCCATAAGGAGGATAAGGTTATTTTTGTCCTTGAGGATGTTTCCCCCCCAGGGAAAAGTGGATTTCCTGGAAAAGAAGTGTGCCAAGGATTGGGCATTGTAGACACATTCTGTCCAAAAGGTTGATGATGGGCTCCTATTTGAGGTTTCCCCCCAGCATGAGGTTTCCCTCCAAATGGAGGTTTCCCCACAAATAGAGGTTTCCCTCCAAACAAAGGTTTCCCTCTGAAAGGAGGTTTCCCCCCAAATGAAGGTTTCCCCCCAGCATGAGGTTGAGTCCCTAGAATTTGGAAACCAGACATAAATGAATGACCAGTGTAGCTTAATGGACTAGATCCACTGTTGTGCTACTTATATGTTTAGTATAATGCACTCATTAATTATCAATCAGGGATTCATAATCAAGAGAGTTACAAGACACCAGTAAGAAAGGTAATTTCTAATGTCATGAGTATAGAACTAGCTAGATTATGCATGCTGGAAAAAATAGCAAACTACAATGCACTTTGGTTGTCTTTCACAGAGAGGCTATCTACTACATTATGGCACATGCAAGTATGAGATGGAGTTGGTTTGACAGATCAACTCTGCTACCTGACCCAGAAAACTAACTATGCAATCCACACTTCTGAAAGGGAAATCACACATCAATCATCAAGACATAGCATGGGTAGTTCAATAGTCAATATACTGAGTATGATGTGGTTCGCAATGTGTTGTTGTGGAATTCACTATTTCTCCTTCAAATATGTCTGACTACTGTTGCCAACATTCATGTCTATGAAACAAAATCAAATTCATAAAAACGGAGCATATGCAAAAACAGAGCAAGTAAAGATCTCTAAGCAATCATATAATGGAAATCCTAGTCTAAGCTGTACTGTTATCATCTAACGGAGTTAAAGCTTCAACTAATTTAACATTTACACTACTGAAAACAAATGCTAATGCTAATCTACGAAGATGTTGACCTTTTTTGGGTGGTGGGCCCTTGCCGCTTCAACAGGTCAGCTACTGAAGTCTACCAAAGCATGTCTTCAACCCACACATTACTCTCACTCAAATCTCAAAACATAACATCAAAATTTTGTTAACAACTCAACTCATATTCAATCATAGACAATCAAGACATGGAGATAAATGACGTTCTTCTATTAGTCTTCACTCAGAATATGTTCTGCAATATCACACGTTGTTTCACATGTTGGTAATATGCTAACTCTCCTACACTTCCACCATCCTTGCCACGGCTATTTAACAGTGTTAGTCATGAAACACAAGGAGGTGAGATGATTTCCAAATCAGTCAAATGTTTAAATTTAATTATTCGGTTACATCTTTTAGCTTCATCCTCGTGACATGAAATGCATGAGGATGAGGCAGTCAACAAACTATTCTAACATAGCCTTGCTAAAGAAAATAAACATCCACCAATTGTCTTGGGTGATCTGGAGCTAAACTTGGTACACTCGGCTCTCTATATTGGTACCGGATCGTGACAGGTAGATGGTACCGGATCACAACAGTGCGCAAATGGTGGTACCGGATCACGACAGTCCACGACCGTTGGTACCAGATCACAACATATGAGATTTTAGTACCGGATGCATTTGGTACTGGATTCGGACAGTGGCAGTCTTGGTGCACAAGTACTAGATAGTTGAGTTGGTACAGGAAGGATGGATTTATCTAGAGATCAAAGACTATACATGGCAAATTGAAGCATTAGTACATGAAATATTTAATTACCTAACTCAATAAACCACAAAATGCATGAATTAACCATACTTTACCTTATGACCTTATCATTGGCTAATGGTAGTGTTCTTGTCATTCACCCAAGCTTAGGTAAGCCAAAAAGGTATAGATGAAGAGTATAATAGGGTAATGGGGATGTCAATTTCGAGTCTCAACAGCCACCAAGACCGATCCCTTCAGGTTGTTGTGTAGGTATAGAACTTCTGGGTATAACTTGGGTAGTGTTGACAACGGGAGAATTCAGTGCTTTGTACCCAAGGGGAAGTGAGGAGGAAGGCTTGGATATAGTGGTGTACCAATGGGAGCTTGGCTAACCACCACATTACTAGGATATGGTGGAATAGTTATGATGGTGACCTGCTTAATGGACTTATGCCTTGGTGCAAGCTTCCACACAGTAATTGTGGATTTACCCTCCAAGGAGCCTAAGTGAGTTTGACCAACATCTGTTCTATGTACAGTGAGACTTCCCTTCACCGTCACCTTGTGTAATTACCTAAAGATTATGGCTACTAATAACACCAACTCGTAGTCAACCCCTGGACGGGTACAGTCGACAGTCCAGTCTGAATGTATGAGCAAGATAACAAGTCCAAAATCCTTCGAGAGAACTGAGGACAAGTGGGCCGGTAGAACTCGAGAGGAACCCAAACAGATTCGAAGTTCACGAAGCACCGAGACCAAACGAATCCAACCGAACCTCAAGAAGAACCCTCAATATACGATCTGACCACTACAAATGGTTGAACCACAGAGGGATAATCTTTGTAACTCTCCAGAATGCGACCTCGTGTGTAACCCCTGTGTGAAAGGGGGATCCCAGAAAGCCTATACAATAATTGGATTTTTCTCTCCCTAACACAATATGCTAATGTTTTTTTTGAATACTTTGGAGAGTTGTGCTCACATCCTAATCCAAAGTGCTAATCCTAGTCTAATGTTGGTGGAAAATTCTAAAAACAAAATGTTCTAGATAAATTTTAATTAGCATTAATTTTGCAGCTGTTCTTTTACTCAAGGGTGTATGAAAGTGAAACTGATGGTATTATGAGTCAATCCCTAAAAAAAATGCATAAGAAATGATAAGAAGACCTTTTTTTCAATGAATGTCTGATTAAGGGAAAGAGAAGAATGTTCTTTTCACTGTCAAACACTAAGATGCAGAATCCTTAATCAATTGTTTCTCAATCAAATCCAGTATAATGCTAACGATTTCATAGAATTCCTTTCTAATATCCAAAAACAATCATAAAAAATGTATCCTTTTGCTTTATGTGTGAATGATAATCAATCTGATGTAAGGCTCCCTGTGTCATTCATACTTTAAGATCAATGAGATTCAGACAATCAGAAGCAAGTTTCACACAAACAAAAACAGACTCTCGTCGTGATTTAAACAAGAAAGACAAATATGACAAAACTTGCAAAAAGAAAACCAAAAACTCAAAAAGAAGGAAAAAGGCTTGGACAAGATGTTCTCAAAGATCAAAAGGAATGGTGCATAGACCTTTGAATTTCCTCACAAAATATTCCACTCAGTTAGATAAGTGAGATGAAAATAGTAAGTTGACTCTAAACCATCAAAGACAAAGAGTGACTTCAAGGTAAGGAAAAAAAAAAATCAAAATTCCAAACAAAAAGTGGTCAATTCTCAGAAAACAAAGTGTTGAAGGAAAGGACCAAGATGTACTGAGGTTGTAAGACTCCTGAGCAAGTGCCAAAAGAAAGAAATGAACTCAAAGAATGAAACCCTAGGAGATTTTTCACAGAAAAGGGGCAGCGCTCTGGTGTAAAGAGAACCAGAACGTTCCAACGCTCTGTGTAAGACTAGCAGGGAGTGCCAATGATCTGGTAACAAGGGCAGGGGAGCGCTAGCCTCTAAAAATTCAGAAAAATGCCCAGAAAATAAAAAAATAAAGAAAACTCAGTCAATCAAATTGAATATGATGAAATCAAGAGTCAATCATTCAGATCTAAGAATCAAAGAGACAGTATGGAGAAGGTCAAGGAATGAGAAAAATCCAAGACAAGACCTAGGAAAGGAAACAAAAATCAGAGCTCCTCCCCAGTGGAGTCGCCAATTTCTGTTACAGAGAAATCCCCCTTGCGGACAAGTGGATTCTCTCTTGGATACTAGACACCTATGACCAAGACAGAAAATGATATTGTGGACACTAACATTCCTTTTTATAAATCTAAACTATCAAAGAAGAGGAAGGAAGGATAGTAAATACCATTTTACCGACATTTTTCCTTGCTCGATCTAGGCTGATCTTGATCTCCAAGTTCTTCAGAAGGTCCTGTGGTACAATGAGCAACAACAATGATACTTCCTACTCTACCATGATTAGCTTCATAATGAATCTATGAAAGAAACAAGTTCATGAAATAATGAGAACAAAGTGGTGCTTACAGCCATGAATGTAGTGCAACAGCTTCACCAAGCTCCCTTTGTCCAGACCCTTGCTGAAATAATCCACACACAGAATGATGATGCTTCAATGATATCTCCCTTATGAGATCATAAGTTTGATGATTCACAATGTCTATCCTTTCACCATGAAGAGGCCTCCTTATATAGGCTTGGAGAGGCCTAACCACTTAACATATCCTTGGGATAAGTTGAGGATTCTTCTTGTTTAGTTGTGGATGTTCCCTAAGTTCGAGCCTTGACCTCAGATCTGAACCCAACCAACTCTATATATGAAGGGATTCTTCCCCGATTTCTCTCAACAATCCAAAGATTCTCTCAAAAAAGGCCAGCGCTCCCTCAAAATGGGGCACAGAGCATTGGAACGCTCCCCCAAAAGAGGTCACAGAGCGTTGGCACTCCATGACAGTGTATAGGGGAGCGTTGCCTTCCAAAATTGATTTTTTAGTGTTTTTATTAATGGAAAAAGACTTGTAATCTTTGTCAAATGACTTCTCCTCTTCAAAACCAGTCTTTTGAGGTGTCTTGTAAGTGTTCTTGATAATTTCGTTCGAGATACAACATAGGCAAGATGATAGTATGATAATTGCGACACTTGTGGGCGAAATGCGACACTTGTGACATTTGGTAATGATGACACTAGGGAATCATCGTAATGAGTAATTTTGATGTGTAACAAGGACGTCCACACTTTTGTGGTAGAATGTGATATATTTCAATGAAACAAGGGAGAAATAGTAAAATAACCTACCACACTACAATCATTTCTGCTTCCACCTGCTATTTGGAGGGATATCTCCATGGATGTCATTGTCTGCTTACCTAAATCGGGAAATAAGTCAGTCATCATGGTGGTAGTTGATTGTCTTTCCAAGTATGTTCATTTTTGTGCTCTTCAACACCCATTTACCGCCTCCACCATGGATCAACTTTTCATGGGTCATATCTTCAAGCTTCATGGCATGCTTCATTCTATTATTTCTAACCGAGATCCCACTTTCACCAGCAATTTTTGGCAAGAATTATTCAAGTTACAGGGAACCCAATTGCATTTGAGTATAACCTATCATCCTCAGACTAATGGCCAAACTAAAGTTGTCAACAATTTTTTCGAAACATATTTGCGGTGTTTTGCATCTAAGAGGTAAAATAAGTGGGCTCAATCGCTACTGTTAGGTCCACATATTGTA
>CBVK0100154091.1:0-29569 GCA_900067695.1 Picea abies
CTCTATCGGGCCCCATATCAATATGTGTCATAAATCTACTAGTCTCGAGTCCCACCGCCTCCTACTGTCTGACATACCTCATCACCTCATGATGTCATCATCCACCTTTCCAAAAAAGTCACATCCCATAACTCCGTCAGTCCTTCTCCCTCATTCACTCGTGGAAAGTCCCCTCACCATGATTTTTTCCCCTAATCGATAACCGCCACATCACCCATCTGTATCCCTCAGTCGTTGTCACCTATCATCTCACATTCTAAATGACCCGTTGGCCATTTATTATTGGATAACTTATCCGTTAACCAACTGACCTATCCCCTGCGCCCAACGGATACCCATTTACTCAAAATTACCCTCAATATTCATTCCTTCACCATTTACCCACTCATCGCACCAGAGAATTTACCCTGTTTTCTTCTTTGTTACAGTCAGTCACCCCCATCTACAGTCGTCCCCACTAACATTGTTTTATTTGCAAGTATTGTTACAGTAATGGTGCCAAAATCAAAATGAACAGAACAAGAGGAGAATTTGTTTCTCCTGCCTCCTGTTGATCTCGACAGGATTCCACTGGCCGACAAAGACTACTTAATCGCAGACACTAAGTGCGATTTTGACTTTGCAGACCTTCAATCATGGCTAAAGGAAATCTTTCTGGACCAGAGTGACGAAATTGGACTCTGGGAGTCCATCCTACCCTTGTATCTCTTCCCCCAGATTCACCATTTCCCAGAGTTCGCCCTCAAGTGCCAATCCCATTATATTCCCGAGCAAAGAGCCATCGTATCCTCATTCGGGGAAGTTCTCTTCCTCATCATGCCAGAAACCATCGACCAAATGATGAAAATATCCCGAGTTGACTCTGCATTACCTTTTAACCTTGAAATCCTTACAGAGTTATACCAGAAGATGAATTTTCCTCAAAGAGCTCAAATACTTGATCTTTTTCTTCCATAATCCGCTAAGCTCCCCACTACAAATCCCCCTTATCCTTCCTCCATGTTCTCAACCAAAGGAAACTAGGTTATCACGTCCTTATGCACCTTTTTAGGTTATTATTCAGATCAGTGGGTGGATGAACCCATCCTGGGATTTTTGTCTATTTTCTCCACCAATGAGAAGCCCACTACACAGTTCGACTTCAACACGTTCCTGGCGAACAACATTCATGAGCAATTCATCAATTTGGCCACAGAAGGCATGTTCCAGTATTCTTCAATACTGGCATACCTGTTCGTTTTCTTCCAAGCGGACAAATTTGCTTTTTCTATGCAGAAGATGGATGGAGATGGCAGACCCCAGGCAGTAACCACATGGACTTCCCTGCTTAGGCATAACTTCATGGAATTCAGTTTCAAGCAGTTCATCAATCAATTCTACCACCCAGTGGTGAGTATGCTCAGCGGCAAACCCGAACCCAGGATTAATGATGAAGTTCAAAGGATCCTACATCTCTCAGATCATACAAAGACTGGTGATTGGTACTCATACCATAATCACACTAAGATCAGAGTCTATGGGTGCGAGTTGGCCTGATATAAACTGCCCAAATACTTACCTATCATAATTTTTTCTATAGAATACATAAGGAAGATGATAAACTTGGACGATATTCACTTTGTGTCTTTAAAGAAAAAGCAACAACTTAGAATCAAAGGGCAGATTGGGTCTTTCATCTAGAACAATCAAGGCACCGGGGAGGAAGTAGACAGGTTGCTGAAGGAAATGAAATTCTTCATGAGTTTCACATGGCACTATGATCCATGTGGGATCATTTCAGAGATGAGGATAAAAAACAAGAATATCCCATATGTCCATGAATCTAGGCCCAAGATAGAGAAATTTGCAAACCAGACACTATGGGAACCAAACACTTTGGTTGAAACAGAACAACAAGACCCCCCAATCACTATATCATAGAAAACCACACCACAGGCTCCGAAGGAGAAAAGGCCTAGGTAGGATTTGTCACCTCCTGTCACTGAAGTGTCATTAGAAGAATTTTGACTACATACCAAGAGGCCAAAAACCAATCCATCTCCTGACTTGGTTGGAGAAAAGGAAATTCCACCCACTACAGTGAAAAAGGTTGATCAGTCGCTCCTCAACACAAGAAGCAAGCAGATTATAACCACTGTGTTACCAAAGAAGACTATAGATACCCCACCAAACAACTAGCCAGGCAAGACAGGACCAAAGCTAAGCATCTTTGAGAAATATGACTTTATCAAGAAAAAGAATCAAACTCTGACCAATAGCACATACACACAATTCTAGAAGCAGACATCGACTGCACAACACAGGCTGCTATCGGCGTTCGACATAGAGAAGGGTAGAATGCACATGGCGTTTCTCCAAACATAGGTGCCATACCCAAAGTTAATCACCGACTATAAAAGGGCAACCTTTGAATTCCAGAACAAAGACGTGCATCCTGCTGATCAAATGGATCTGCACAGGCAAACTAGAGAAATTGTTTTCTCCACATTGGCACATGCTTCCACTACTGCCTCTAGGTTACAAGTGTCTCTGAACAATGTCCAGACACAGTTGAAATTGGAGAATATATCATCCTTTTCCAAGGACAAAAAGATAAATACATTAGAGGAATTGGTCCTAAAGATCAGGTACGATCCATCAAATGTGAAAGCAGTCGAGGAGGTGACCAAGAAGAAAAATGTATACATAGCATCTTTGAGGAAACAATTGAAGCTGTCGCCAATAATAGACTCCCAGGTAAAGGAAATAGCAGAGACAAAAGGAGAAAAAGATGAGATGCTTAA
Organism: Picea abies; assembly: GCA_900067695.1. NCBI lineage: Eukaryota > Viridiplantae > Streptophyta > Pinopsida > Pinales > Pinaceae > Picea > Picea abies. The sequence goes on from CBVK0100154091.1 coordinate 2,784, forward strand.
GATGGTCATGGAATAGAATGCACAAATGAAGGAGATGGAAGCTAAGATGGAGAAGCTAGTGAAAGAGAAGGAGCAGTTGAAACCCATGGAAGTCATTCCATTGAGTGCAGTTCCACTCTCAAGAGTGAGCACAACATCACTAGTAGAAGTTCCATCAGCAAATCCACTGACGTCTCTGGAAAAGATGGTTGAATTGACCAAATCTATGGAAGAGATGAACCTACAGGAGATAGAGATTAGAAGGCTCAAAAAGGAGATTGAGAACATCTAGAGACTCAAATATTCTTATCAAACCAGCTTCTCCAAGGAAAAACAGGTGTTAGACCAGCTCAAACAAGAGTTACAACAGCTCCGAAAGCAAACAATGCCAGGTAAAACACTGGCCGAAGTCAAAGAAAGTGTCTGGACAAACATCACCAAGTCTATGAATGAAATATGGCCAATGATACAGATTATGTTTGAGAAAAATGAATTGGTGCAGAGAAGTAAACAAGCCATCGAGAAGATCAGATCAGAACTGGGAGAGATGCCCACACAGGTTAATGAAATCATCAAATTCTTGAATTCTAAAACCAGAGAGGAGCTGGAAGAGTTGAGAATTGAGGATAGAACAGAGACCATCCTTGAGGTAAAAAGAGTCTTGACCAAAGAGGACTGATGCTATAGCTAGAAGAAAAGGTTTAGGCCATGGACCTAGGGGTACAAAAGTTTTTCAGCAATATTGAGGCTCTACAGAAGAAAGGTCTTCCTAGTTTGAAGGTGATAAATGACAAATTGACGATGCTCCCAGATTACAAAAAGAGACTAGCCGATATGGCTAAGGATAGTTCAAAATTTTCAGGGATTCAAGGCAGCATCACTGGCAAAGCATTCCTAGATGCACTTCAGTTGGACATCCGCATTCAGCATGAGATTCGGTATATCTTCATCACCAAGCCTACTTTTTCCAAGTACACAGAGATGGATGAAGTCTACCGAAGGTTACTCAAGGTTAGTGTTCCCAGTCATCTTTGATGGGAAGAACTTTGCAACCTGAACGAGTAATCGATGAGATGTCCCAGCCCAGTCAATTGTCCAGTCAGGTGAGGTCATGCAAAGGCCTCACCAACGGTTCACCCAGAAAAAAACATGTAGTTGCGACACATCATCAAACAATTTCCTAGATTCTTGTAATTTGTTAAGTTAGTTAGACTAAAAATAGATTTACCATGTCCTGATCTTTAATGAAAGGATCGTTTGTAATTTTGGGTTATAAATACTTCACTTTTTGAAGTATTGGTGGTTGATATTTACGCCCTGTGAGCTATCGGACTGTAATATTTTTCAAGAGATCTTCCATTAATACAAAGAGGCATTTTTACAGGATTCTTTCATGTATTCACTGTTGATGTTTTTCTTTCTAAGTTTAATGTTATTCTCACTTAGTTATCACACTGTTTGCTAAATCTAATCTTTGAAAGAAATGAATGTTGTAGGATTTATCTTTGTATGCCTTGTTTCTCACTTTCAAAGAATTTAGTGTTTCATCTTCTGATTTTATTGTAAAGAAATTCTTAATTGCTTCTTTGTTGTAATTGACATTCTCACCTTTTCTATTATTTCCTCATTTATGCTGCTAAAAGAATCCAGTGATTACATTATCTTGCCCTATGAAAGGTTCCTTTGTTTTTTGGCTTAGATTTTTATTTTCATGGTACAGACCCCATAGCCCAATGGATGTGTAAACTATCTCAGCCAACCCGACAAACACTACAACAACAAAACCAACATATTTTATTTACCTAGCCTAATATTTTAAATTTGAAACATATCTAAATCATATATAGAGATCCCTCTCTGAAGTTGGTAGGGATAGATCCCAGCTTCGAAGAGGTTGGATAAAGTTACCTCCCGTAGATTTCTTCTTTCCTGACAACCTCTAGGAAATTTACAGGGCGTTAACATAGTGGTGACTCCACTGGGGACACAAAACTGAACAAATTTTTAACCTCACATCTTCTTTTCCCTAGAAGAAAAGTTTGCTTCTGAAGCATTGCAAATCTGAGAAAGAAGTAATGTTTAGAGGTTGTTGAAAACTTGCACATATTATTTTCAGACTCGTAAAACTAAAAAGTATATATATATAAATCAAAAAGAAATCTGGCTCCCAAAAGAGCTTATACTCGCTCTCACCCAGACCCAGAACCTGTGATAGCAACAAATAATCCAGAACAATTACTCAAGAAAAGGACCATTACTGGAGGTTCAGTAAGTCAAAATCCCCTTTAGAAGTCCCCCTCCCTTCCAGAGGAGATTGTTTCCCTTCAGGATCTTGACTTTGACATCCTTTTTGAACAAAGCCTATTTAGAATGAAATCCGATAGCTTTGTAACTGAAATCATTCTAGACCCAACCGTCTTGCAACCCCAGACTCCTGAAGTTCTATCTCCCACTACTAAACCTCAAACCACTCACTCTGTGCTAGCTAGCCCCTCCTCATCCTCGTCTTCTGTCACCACTCCATCTATCATCTAGGTTATTGTCCCTCTCCCTCTGCCTATCATGGCAGCCAGATATGCTCTCTTGGTGTTAGCCGCACCCCTTCATGCTATGCCCCAGGACTATCAAATGAGATTTCCACAATTTGATGGAATAGGACCTTTGAGTGCACAACAACACATTGATAAAATGAATGATTATTTTGATCTGTAGGAAGTAGATGAGGCTGACGTTCAAATGAGATTGTTTGCCCAAAGTTTGGTGGGTGACGTTAAGAAATGGTATAAAGTTTTACGCGTTGCCTCAGTCCCTAACCTTACCGCATTCCAAAGGATTTTTCTAGATAGATGAGAGGTAAAGAAAAAAACTCTCCAAATCTTGTCAGAATACAAAAACATCAAAAGAAATCAAGGTGAGACAGTACAAGATTATTGCACCCATTTCAATAACCTGTACAATGCAATTCCAGCCGATATTAAACCTCCCCAAGGTTTAGCATTGATAAAATTCCCTGATGGTTTTGATGTTGATATGTCATATAAATTAAGGGAAAGAAACTCCACCACCCTGGAGGACATGCAGAAAAGTGAAATAAGTGTGGAGGCCAACTTGTTGGAAAAAAGGGCATGACAGAGGATAGAGAGGAGAGTCACAATCAAAGAGGAACCTTCCACATCAACTTCTGATTCCAAATTGGATTCCTTGGCTAGAGTAATGGAAAGAATGATGGAGAGACTTATTGTATCTGAAAGACACCCTCCTAAAGAAAACCCACCAGCTCCTCAAATTCAAAATCCTAACTTCAGAAGAAACCCTCCTCAAATCAGGCAGAGAGATCCTAGGGAACAAAGGGAACAGAGAGGTCCTGATCAATAGATCAGACATCCCCTACAAGAAAATTATGCCGATAAAGGAGAGGAAGTAATTGAAGAACTGGAGGATACTCACATAAACCTCATGGGCATTCATGATAATGAAGCTATTTTCCTTATCCAGGAAGAGTAAGAACTTTTTCTTCTCAATCAAACAAAGGTAAGTGAAGAAGCTAAAGACATTGAACAATGGGCATTTGAAAATGCTATTTTGGAGGTACACCGACAGTACAATCTGTGAAGTAAAAAGACAGATGAAATTTCTCCAAAAAAGGTGACTGAAACAAAGAAGACAGTCGAAACCCAAAAATCCCCTGAGCCTTCTGCCAAGAAAAGCCTTGAGAAGGGTTATGCTGAAGTTCCATAAAAAAGAAACCCTACCATTCTGAAATGAACATTGCAGTCTGAGGTTTCATCAATTAACGCACCAAATACTTCTAGCCAAAATATTGTGGGGGACAAATCATAATTGTTGAGCCAAAGCAGAGCACCTACACCTTTCAGCCTCGAAGGGGAATTAGCCAAAGTAAAAATTCCCATTCCCCTTTTCGAGTTGTTGAGCAAAGACGCTTACTATTCACAAGTGATTAAAGCGTTGAACATTGAACCTGATATAGGTACAAAGGCCTTAACTGTTGGATCAAAGAATCATTCATATATTGTGAAGCTTACAGATGATCAACCTGAACTCCTGTTCGAACCTGAAGTGGATGGTCAGACCAACAATAGTGTTTTCGCTCCTTTTTACATCAGACTTAATATACATGATCTGATTTTTCATAATTCTATGTTAGATTTAGGTGCTTCCCATAATCTGATGCCTAAAGCAATGATGGAAAAACTGGGGCTTGAAGTTACCATACCTTACAAGGACTTACAGTCTTTTGACTCCAGTAAAGTTAGATGTATCGGTTTGATCAAAGATCTGTGTATCACCCTAGTCTAGATTCCTACGAAAAGCATGGTCATGGATGTTGTGGTTGCAGACATTCCCCAAAAGTATGGTATGATGTTGTCCCAGTCTTTGGGGGCCAAGTTGAAAGGTACTTTGCAGCTGGATATGTTGTATGCCACTGTCCCAGTTTTTGGTCAACAGAGAAGACTATACAGAGAAACACTGATGAAGTACATGGTTAGCAGCCAAGAAAAACCACATAACTATCCTTTGTAATTTGCACATTCTGACCTGGACTCCTTCATCCTATACAACGATGGTGATACAGGAGAACAAATCATTCAGCTAGAAGAAGATACATCTGGTCCGAACGAAGGCCAATAAATCATTGAGGCAGAAAGAAAGAAAAATGTGATAACTGAAGAATTGCCAGCAGATTTCCAGAGCATGGATTTTGATGGAGCTGTAAGAAAAGAAGGAGGTGGAGCTGGAGTTTGGTTGCATAATCATAGATCTAGGTATTCAGAAAACCATTCTTACAAATTAAATTTTCAATGCACTAACAATATTGCCGAGTATGAAGCCTTGATGCTTGGTCTGAAACTTCTAAAGAAGGTTGGTGCCAAACAAATTATGGTAAGAGGTGATTCTGAATTAATAATCAAGCAAATTAAAGGTGAGTATGCAACAAAACACCCCCATCTTAGAGCTTATAGGAATGTTGTTCTGGATGCCCTTAAATGTTTCACTGAAGTTGATTTACAAGTGATTCCTAGGGGACAGAATATTTTGGTAGACGGGTTAGCTACGTCAGTAGCCACATGCAAGATACCTTTTTGATCCACTCACCCATACACGGTGGAGGTGAAATGCAGACCAACTATTCCAGACAACATCACATATTGGCAGGTATTTGGAAATGATGATCAAATTGAAGACTTTCTGCAATGTAAAAATGATTTCGAGTGTACAAACATAGACTTAGAAAATGAAGATGAAAATGTAAAAAGACTTGATTTTGGAAATGATAGTGTAAATAAGATAGATTCAGGAGAGTTTGATGATGATGAGATAGAAGATGATGTTTTGAATTTGAAAAGTAATGTTTTACCTAGGGGTTTAGTTCCTTTAGAGGACTTATTTGATTTTAATGATGTAGCTAAAAAACTGAAAATTGAAGCTAGTGGTCAAGAAGTAGAAGATTGTAATATAGGGATAGAAGAGAAACTCGGGATGGTGAAACTTTCCAAATCATTACCCCCTGAGTAGAAACTCAAATACATTGAGATTTTCAAGGAATATTCAGAAATATTTTCCTGGGGTTATGAGGACTTGAAATCTTATGACACTAGCATCATACAACATAGGATTCCAATAAAAGAAGACCAAAAACCTTTCAAAAAAAAACTTAGGAGAATCAATCCCAAGCTACTTCCCCTAATAGAAAAAGAAATCAAAAAAATGTATGATGCTAAAATCATAGTCCTGTTACAGTTTTCCAAATGGGTTTCAAATTTGGTCCCAACACGAAAGCAATCCTAAGAAATTAGGCTTTACATCGATTTCTAAAATCTAAATAAGGTCTCTCTAAAGAACAATTACCCATTGCCAAAAATGGACCACATATTACAAAGGGTAGTTGGATCCAGTCGAGTCTCTTTACTGGATGGGTTCTTGGGTTATAATCAGGTTCTCATTCACCTAGATGACCAAGACAAAACTGCTTTCACAACACCATGGGGTACTTTCATGTATGTGAAAATGCCTTTCGGGTTGATGAACGCTAGGGCCACTTTCCAGAGGGAGATGGACATCGCTTTTATGGAAGAACTCGACAAATTTATTTCATCTATCTGGACAACATAACTGTGTTTTCCCAATCTGACGACGAGCACTTACGATATCTCAGACAAGTTTTTTAGAAATGCAAGAAATTTGGGATTTCTTTAAATCCTAAGAAGAGCCTTTTCGGATTAGAGGAAGGTAAACTACTAGGGCACATAATCTCTAAGGATGGAATTAAAATAGACCCCAGCAAAATCGAGGCCATTCAGAAATTAAAACACCTAAGAAACACCAAAGAGTTACAGTCTTTTATTGGAAAAATAAACTTTTTGCGAAGATTCATACCCAACCTGGCTGAACTTCTTAGAAACATCACAAACATGTTAAAAAAGGACACAAAAATAAAATGGGACACTGAGTCCAGGAAGTCTTTTGAACAAGTCAAACGTGCACTCACACAGGCCCCATTCTTGATCAGTCCTGACTTCACCAAAGATTTCTATCTTTTTTCTTTTGCCTCTGAACATACCATTGTAGCAATATTACTACAGAAAAACAGCGAAGGGTATGAACAACCCATAGTATTTTTTAGTAAATCTTTAAGAGATGCTGCTTTGAATTATAAAATAATGGAGAAACAAGCTTTTGCCTTGGTGAAAGCCATGAAATATTTTAGAGTATACATTCTCCATTCCCACACCATTATATATGTTCCAAATGCGGTAGTAAAAGACATTTTAACCCAGGACAATCCAGACGGCCGATGAGGAAAATGGATTTCTATCATTCTAAGGTATGACATAGAGATTAAGCCTACTAAACTAATTAAAGGAAAGGTCTAGCAAAGTTAATGGTTGAATCAAATTTCCATGCTCTTGACATTAATTTCTTAGTTGTAGCAGATGAACAAGGTGAGCAGGTGACTCCAAGCGTGAGAGAGGTATTTCTCAACTCTCCATGGTATGCAGACCTGATATTTTTTTTCATAATTTACAAGCTCCCCCTAGTCTGACCAAGACTAAAGCCAAGTTTTTGAAATTGAAATCATTAAACTTATTTATTCTAGAAGGCAATCTGTATTGGAAAGATATTGGAGATATTTTGTTAAATTGTCTATTGAAGGATGAAGCTGACAAAGTACTCCAGGAGTTTCATGCAGGAGACTGTGGTGGTCATATGAACTGGAAGGCCACAGCCAACAAAATCCTCAGAGCTGGATTCTATTGGCCAACGCTATTCGCTGATGTGTATCATAAAGTGACTTCATGTCATCAATGTCAGCTGTTCGAAGGCAAAAGGAAACTTCTTCCCCTACCCCTGAAACCAATCTCCATTGAGGCCCCTTTCTAGTAATGGGGATTAGACTTCATTGAGGAAATACATCCTCCTTCTTCGGGCCAGCATAGGTGTATTCTTACTGCCACGGATTATTTTACAAAATGGATCGAAGTAGTACCAAGCAGGAAAGCCACTGATTTTGTCATTATTAAGTTTCTTGAAAAGAATATCTTGTCTCACTTTGGATGTCCTAGAAATATTATAACTGACAATGTAGCTACTTTTTGATCTAAGAAACTCATAGATTTCTGCAACTAGTATCATATTGGTTTGGGTCATTCCACAACTTACTACCCTCAGGGAAATGGGCTGCCAGAATCACCAAATAAAACCCTAGTAAACATTATCAAGAAAACTTTGCAGGAAAACAAGAAGTCATGGCATAACAAGTTGGTTTTTGCACTATGGGCTGACAAACTGACCACCAAGAGGTCAATCGGTATGTCACCTTATCAGCTAGTCTACAGCACAGAAGCAATTTTTCCCACTTCCTTAGGAGTCCCTATCATGAAATTGCTACAATACATGCAAGCCGAGCCAAACGACTCCCAAAGAAGGATCAACCAGATGATCCATTTGCAACAATCCAAGGAAGAAGTATACAACAAGACCCAGGTAGTCCAAGAAAGCATTAAGAATATTTTTGACAAAAGAACCAAGGAAGATGATTTAGAGCTAGGAGATTTGGTTCTGAGATGGGATTCCCGAAATGAAGACAAGGGAAAGCATGGAAAACTTGATAGTCTGTGGAAGGGACCATACATGATTCAAGCATTCAGAGGAAATAACGCTTTCTTTCTAAACAATAGTGATGGGACAGATCTGCCAGGAGGACCTTTAAATGGTAGAATGTTGAAGCATTATTCACCGCCTTAGTAGAGACCCGAAGTCACACTTTCCATTGTACAAACATTTTTTTATTTTTCTTGTGAGTTTCTGAGTGAATAACTTTGGTCAGTTGGTTGAAGCCCGACGAGAAGGCCATAAGCCACTGACTACTGTTTTCTATTTATCAAAAATAAAACCAATCAAGCAACAAAGGCGACTAGGGAGGAAGTTGTAGAACATCAAGAATCAGGATTCTTGGCACTTCACAAGGAGAGTACCATCCCCAGGTGGAGCCACTGTTATCACCCTATAATTTATAGGATCAACTGGTGACTGGAATGTTATCTCTCTAGTGCTTTTTGTTTGTCAAATGATTTTTCATTTTAAATCGATGTTGATAGGAATAGTGAAAATGTTTAATCTTAGCCAAGTGATCTAGGTTAGTTAGTGAATAAATTTGGCCAGACTATCGAATCTTGGTTAGATAGCCCCAGGGTAGAGTAAGTTCTTAGCCCAACAGTTTAATCTGGGCTAATTGTCATAGGAAGTTAGGTTAGAACATAGGGTAGTTTGCTTGGTTTAAATAAAACTAGCTCAATGATCTATGTTGGACCATGTTTTGAATGCTCGAAAGGTTGTTTTCCTAACCCCTTGGTGATGTAAAGATGTAAAAGCTTGGGAAAAACCCATGATATGCTCTTATCCTAAGTTTTTCAGGGTGCATATGCTTTTGCGCCCACATTTATGCACTGCTCATGTATCAACGACCCAGATGATCGCACCTAGATCTACGGTGGACAAATATTTCCAGACACCCCGACCGTTCTACCTTTAACGGAGGCGGGGGGTCCGGAATCACTGATAATGCATGCACGCATCTACACAGCCCAAGTTTCTGTGCTTAGACCTATGGTCTATATTGGATTTCGGACCCCCCCATCTGTTCTACCTTTAATGGAGGGGGGGGGGTCTGGAATGTGTGTTAAAGAGCATGCAAAGATATGAGGTCCAAAGGAAAGCACGCAAATCAATGACCCAATGTATTTTTCGGACCTCCCTGACTGATCTACCTATAATGGTGGGGGGCGGGGTCCGTAATGGAATCTTACTCTGGCAGGCCCCCGATCAATATGTGGCATAAATCTACTAGTCCCAAGTCCCACCACCTCCTACTGTCTGACATACCTCGTCACATTGTGATGTCATCATCCACCTTTCCAAAAAATTCACATCCCATAACTCTGTTAGTCGTTCTCCCTCATTCACTCATGGAAAGTCCCCTCACCATGATTTTTTCCCCCCATCGATAACTGCCACATCACCCATTCGTATCCCTCATTCGTTGTCACCTGCCATCTCACATTCTAAATGACGCGTTGGCCATTTATTACTGGATAACTTATCCGTTAACCACCTTACCTATCCCCCATGCCCAATAGATACCCGTTTACTCAAAATTACCCTCACTATATTCTCGAGCAAAGAGCCATCGTATCCTTGTTCGGGGAAGTTCTCTTCCTCATCATGCCAGAAACCATTGACCAAACGATGCAAATATCCCAAGACAACTCCACATCACATTTTAACCTTGAAATCCTTACATAGTTATACCAGAATATGATTTTTCCTCAAAGAGCTCAAATATTTGATCTTTTTCTTCCACAATCCACTCAGCTCCCCGCTACAAATCCCCCTTATCCTTCCTCCATGTTCTCAACCAAAGGAAACCAGGTTATCACGTCCCTATGCGCCTTGCTAGGTTATTATTTAGATCAGTGGGTGGATGAACCCATCCTGTGATTTTTGTCTATTTTCTCCACCAATGAGAAGCCCACTACATAGTTCAACTTCAACACATTCCTGGTGAACAACATTCATGAGCAATTCGTCAATTTCGCCACAGAAGGAATGTTTCGGTATTCTTCAATACTGGCATACCTGTTCATTTTCTTCCAAGTGGACAAATTTTCTTTTTCTATGTAGAAGACGGATAGAGATGGAAGACCCCAGGCAGTAACCGTATGGACTTCCCTTCTCAGGCATAACTCCACAGAATTTAGTTTCAAGCAGTTCATCGATCAATTCTACCACCCAGTGGTGAGTATGCTCAGCGGCAGATCCGAACCCAGGATTAATGAAGAATTTCAGAGGATCCTACATCTCTCGGATCATACAAATACTGGTGATTGGTACCCGTACCATAATCACACTAAGATCAGAGTCTATGGGTGTGAGTTGGCCCCATATAAACTGCCCAAATACTTACCTGTTATAATTTTTGCTCTGGAATACATAAGACAAATGATAAACTCAGATGATATTCACTTTGTGTCTTTAAAGAAAAAGCAACAACTCAGAATCAAAGGGTAGATTGGGTATTTCATCTGCAACAATCGAGGCGTTGGGGAAGAAGTAGACAAGTTGTTGAAGGAAATGAAATTCTTCATGAGTTTCACATGGCACTACAATCCATGCAGGATCATTTCAAAGATGAGGATAAAAAACAAGAATATCCTGTATGTCCACGAATCTAGGCCCGAGATAGAGAAATTTTCAAACCAGACAGGATGGGAACCAAACACTTTGGTTGAAACAAAACAATGATATTATGAGAAAACTAATAACAATGAGAGTTTCTTGTTGCAATTTATACAAACCAATTACACTAGTGCATAAAGCATGAAAAAATACATTCTTTAGACAACAATTACCCTGAAAACAAACTCGGAATGAGAAAATTGTGCTCATTTGAAAATCACCTTTAAAAATGACATCACAAAAGAGAGAGAGGGGTATGTTATAGGTTGACATGGAATTATTGAATGGGCATGTTTACATGTTAGCTAATGTGTTCAAAATATGGTGTGGTAGTCTCTAGTGATGTGGTAGGTCAATGACATTGCAGTGTCATAACATGAACACATTTTGAGGGGTTGGAAACCCTAAATAATATGGTCGACCCATATGGAAGGATCTAACTAGAAGGGGTGAATCCCCAAATTAATGGTCCCCAAAATCAGTGAGGGTTCATGGATTAGATTATGCCAATGAGGTGACAAGTGATCACATACAAGGGAAAATGGAGCCTCTATAGAATATTCTCATTTATAGAATCAAGAAGGCACCAAATGTTGTAAACCATGGCTTGGGCCAAAACAAAATTAATGAGTTTTGAGGCCGAGGGAGGAGTAGGAGGCTCATAAGATGAGATATGAAATAACTTGACCTTCAAAATAAACATACCTTGTAATAATAAAATCTTCATATATATTTTTAACCACAAAATTGAAATAGGTCAAACCATGAGAAGCACCAAAACCTTTCTATAAAACCAAACAGGCCCAAAATGATTGAAATAAAAAAATTCATAAACCAAAGTTCTTATACAATTGAAAATGGGTGTCCACTAATTGATCAATGAACATATTCAAATCTTGGGCATACAAAGGCCTTTGTCAGTGAAATTAAATTTATACCCACTAGAAAGGACATTTAGATGTAATGGGATGGTTATATTTCCTCTAAAGTGTACATATTTTGTTGAAATAGAATCACAACCCCAAATCTTCAGAAACTAAAAATGAGAGCTCCACTAGTTTGGCTTTAGATTTAGATGAAGGACTATGAATCTATTTAAATACTCGACACAACTATATTTCTCTTTGAAAAAGATATACTTAGCCACACGAGCCCTCTAATACCATATCAATAAATTACATGTGAGAGATTCTTGGTGTTTGGATAGTGATTCCTTTAACAAAGGAAATAGTTTCCAATTATAGCCTCATGGACCTCTTCTAGGTATGCTATGCCCTTGTGAAACCTATGTATTTTCTCCTTCTAATGTCAAATATCCTCTTATAATTTCATATTAATGGCCCTTATTTCTTCCAACCTTTCTCTTTTCAATGCCTTACCCATGTTGGGTCTACCTTCTCCTCAAAGTGTTGGGCACTTCTTCATTGTAATTTATTCAACCACTCTCATACCATTATGATGCATAAATGGTAGGCCTATCACAACTCGTGTGTATTACAAATACAAATATTCATTGCAAAATAAGAAATGTGAAAGTCTCTGCAATTACTCTTGACCCGAGATAAAGCTTCTCCAATGTGAATTAATTACCATGAAGAAATGGCTTTCTACAAATCTAGTTTCACCACTTGGTTTACTTTGTTGTGGTGTCAAGGCCAATTCCCAACAACATCGTAGGAAAAATATATTCTACATCAAATTTTCAAACCCAACAATTGATAATCACCCATTTTCCCATTCATTACATTTAATCAAAGAAATAAACAAGATGTCTGGTGCTTTGTTCTTGCCATTGCCATTGTCATTTCAATCATATCATCACTAACTACTTTTTCTCATTCAATGGAGTGTAGGTACAACCAAATAGTTACCTATCATACCTATCATCCTTGAGTGATGGAATTCCTAGAGGGAGGGGGGAAAGTGTTACAATTTTCAACACATATAACATGGCAAGTTAAACTAAAGGTGAAAAGGTCAAAATAAAAAAATTTAAGAACATGGAATTATTTATTGTTCAAGTAGGTTCATGTTCATATGATGATGAGATCATAGGTGACATCAAGGTTCCCTTGAGTTAAAAACATCTATGGAGACCATGAGTATCTAATGAAATTTCTCATTTGGACATTGACTTATGTGTCAATGATAGGATTTATCACATTTCTCCATATTCCATACATGGTCTAGGTCTATTCTCCATGGATGGTAGAAAGGTGAAAGATGGATGACTTGTTGAGTTGATGGAGTATTTTGTACCATGCTACAAAAATGGATATTGGTTGAGCCTGGTATGATATATGCCAAGTATGTGGAGATATGTAGTCACTACAAATTGCATACAAATAAAAGACAATAATCACAATAAAGGAACAACAATGTATATTGATGGAAGGACAAAGGTGTCAGGAAATATTGCAGGGCTTATTAACAATACAAGTCTCAAGACAACAAGAAATAAACTCAATTGTATATTTGAGGGGCGTGAACAAAATCAAATATTCCTATGTCTAGTGAAAACAATAGTTGTAGGGGAAAAGATGTTAATCGATTACGATTTGAATCGAATCAATGAAAGAACTTCTTTTATGGGAGTAAACATGTTATACCACTATAACAAACCTTTAATTAATGTTTTCCTTTTTATATATTTTAATATCCCATGCTTCTTAATTATATTATTTTATAACATTCTAAATTGTCATGCATCTTATAATGTGGCAAGGTGATCGTGGGAAGGCACCGGCTAGAGCAGAGTAGGTATAACAATGATTTCCATATCAATTCTTGCTTATGATAATTGAATTAACATGTTTATTTGTTGATGTATATGAGCACACCATCGGAGCGTGATTCTATGTGGAATAAAATATATGATTCCATCAACCCAATGGAAACAATTCAAAATCCCTTGAGAAATGAAAATAAGGAACTCATTGAATTGGCTAGGTATAGGCCACTTACAAAGGAGGGGAAAAATGATGGAAATTTGAAGGAAATATATAGAACAATATTGGGTAAGTGCAATTGAAAAAAAAAAGACTATTTCATACATATATTTATTTATGATTTTTTTTTCTAATATCGTTATATGAGAAATACTCTAACATTGTATTTATATAGGAAAGTTTGCATCTGATGGGAAAACCTAGTCATGGGGACATTGTTGGTGGTAGTGATGCAAAAATCCCACAACATCCTACCACAATCCACATAACTATGAGGATATTTTCCTCTCTCTTTGTGGATCATATGAATGAAACTCATGGAGCCCATGAGACACCACCACTGCACATACTAGATCATGCTCATGAGGGTCTACAGGGGGGATTGCATGCAGATATTAGTTCTACACAGCCATATTAGACACATTGTTGTCCTGGGGAAACATGTGTTGAAATAGTGAGAATACTCTCCATCAACTTCTTATTGGAAGACACTTGGTTCCCCTGAAGATACAACACATCCCAGGTATTTTTGAATATTTTAAATAATTACTACCATTTGATTAAAACCTACATCTTTTATATTATTTTAATCTAATTATCATATAATTTTTCAGGAAACAATATTTTTTATAGGACCTTGCATGACAAGGCTCTAGAGATCTTCAGGCCCACAATTCGCACACAATGGAATGACCAGAATAAATATCAGAAAAACAATCTTATAGACCATATGGTCGGCCTATTTGGTGATATATTCAACAAATTTTAAACCACCTTGAGGGTCGATACATATTTGAAATATGTTAGAGATCAATACAGGGTTCAATTGAAAATAACCCTAAGTATGATCATCCTCTAGACATTCATAGAGGGAATGGAAGAATATAAATGAGGACACAAAGGAGAGCACATTGAGAAGCGAAGGGAAGACACCACCTATCCCTGGAAGGTAATGTATGATATTTTTAATTGAATATGCAGAATTTTGTTTAGTTCTACAAAAAAAATTGTGATATATAATTAGAACATATTTTATACTTTCCATATGCTCCCAGACACATCAAAATAAACAAAGGAAAGATTAGATAAATATGGACAACACAAACTTGGCCAAGGTGGTTACTTGAGATTAAAAGCTAGAATTGTAAGTACCAAATACTTTACTCATATTATACAATATATCATCATACAAATTTTATCTAATTGCAGCCAGAAATAAAAAATCCATAACTTATGCCATGCGATGTAGGGGGATAAATTCAACAGTGCTGCCACAAAAGAAGACTTGATGCTCAAATTGAAGTTTGTCTTGCAAGCTTTGGTGGAAATTTGACAAAGGGATTAGAGACACAATCTGACCCTTCGAATGAGTTGCTAAATAAAATGACAAGATTGTAGTTGTTGATTACTTGTCCAATATATTGACAATTGATTCTACCCATCAACTAATTATGTCTCTATTTGTTTTAAGAAGGAAATCAACACCATTTCATTTGATAGTGGTGGACAGCAACCCCAAAATAATAGTGGTTTGCAAAACCATGATCATGGTATTCCTGTCTTTAAAATAAAATGTATAATATGATGATTATAAATATTTCCCTTTGACGGTGTACTTATAAATTTTCTTGTTTCAATGAAAAATCATGTATATGAGAGTGCTCGAAGAGAAGAGGAACCGACGATAATCCAACCAATGATGTCCACTACACCTCTAGGTAAAAAACATAGTAATGATATTCGTACTAATGAAGCATTGCCATGAATAATAACTAACCATGTCCTTTTAACACTTTTTTTATTCTAGTGGATGTGCCCCCTGTAGTGCATTAGCTTCCACGTCCTACTACTAGAAGTAGTATAATGCTTGATATGACCCATCAACTTCTAGAAACATAATAGGATGCAATAATTGAAGACTAGGATTGAAAAGAACATGAAGATGATACACTCATTACTTTTATCAAAAAGAAGAAAACAAAAGTGATTGTACATATTTTCAGGACAAATTTTATTAACATAAATTATTGACTACACATTTTTTTGTTTTTCTAGTTTTGCTTGGACCTTATATGTTATGTATGCATGCACCTTATTGATTTCATTTACCTTTTATTCTTTTTTTTCTACTTGTTATGCATGATTGGGTATGGGGAGTTGAAAGTGATGTGAGGGGGGGAAGGACCAAACGAGATTCCACTTTCACGTGGTTGGTATTGTTTAGTAGAGAATGAACTGTTCTTGAAACCAAGAGTAGATCATTCACAAGGTATTCCCCTTTAGTATTTCTAGAGAATCGTACATATTTAATTAATATTAAGTCATATAACATTTAATTATCTTTATCAAATACAAGTTGATTTATTTTTAGTTATTCTTCAGTCATTTAACCTATTATTGTATTTCAAAAATGCAGGTCTAAAGGGAAGTCACCTCCATGATCCACAACACATTTTTATCAAGGTTTCTACTGCCCATGTTTTTCTAGTCTTGCCTTGGTTTTTTTTTTATGTGTCTGGGAGCCTACGAAAAACAACCAAGACTAGAAAACATGGGCATCGCATGAATCTTTGCAAATAGTGGACAACTTAATGGTGAAGATTGGACATGAAACAACCCAAAAAATCTTTATTCGAAAATTGGCTCTATTTTAGGTTCTATGATGGAGGACTAGGTTATATTTTCTATTTAAGGTTCTATGCTAGATTTTGTTTTTTTAATAAAATGTTATAGTTGTAAGAAAAAAATAGGACAAATTGAAACAAAATTTTATATACATATTTTTTGTGTTAACAACAGTAGGATAATATCCCATGCAATTATTTATTTGCTTTTGAATTAGTTTATTAATGACAACTGCAAATTGATTCTTGTATTTCCATATTTTCTTCTATGCATATAGAATCATGTGCATTGAAACTATTTAATTGCTTTGGTGAGTGTTATCATTGAAATTTCGTTCGCAAATGGTTACAAGAATTCAGCATCATCAAACAGTTATGAGGTCACCCATGGACCAAAAATATCACAAAAGAATTTCCAAAGGGTCAAAAACTATACAACTAGTGCAAAAATTGAAGGGTGCTATGAAGACACAGGGTGCGCGCGCATATGCGCAAAACATAAACACAAGATTCACTCACATGTGCACGATGCGCGACTATTGTCACAAAAAGCCACGCACCTGAGAAATGGCACATTTATGAGAGTGGTCGGCCTCCCACCCACTTCTGGTTCAGCTTCCAAGTTGATTTGACACTCAAATCTGGACTGGATTCGACTAGGTGGCTGGTCAAAGACCTAGAAATGCCCTAATTAGCCTCTTTACACACTACAAACTAGTTGGACAATACCTCAAAGGAAGGCTATAAAAAGGCCATGGATACACTTCATTTTTCAAGGAATTCATAGCAAAGTTATGCTACCATTATTCTCTTGAGGGATCCTCTATCCTTACCAAGAGTATCCTTGCATCATTGCATTGGGAAATCCATCTCACCCCTTGAGTGGATTAGCAAAGAATTCTTTCACCATTTTCATTTTCATTTTCAAAGTTGTAAGAAGAGCTTATTTGTGGGGGTCCAAGAGCCCTCCCTTGGAGGAAGAAGGGACTCATAGCTCTCTTGCTTCTCGGTGTTTTCTTTCACTAATATTAGCCTTATCATTGGTGACATGGGTCTCATTGTTTCTTTTGTCCTTATGTCCCTATGTTTATCAAATTAGTTGTTGTTTTATTTATTAGTTTAATTCTTAGTTGTTGTTTTATATTTCTTTTTCTAACCCTTTTCCTTACAACTGTCCTGCTCAACAAACCCAACTAAGCTTGCAAGCACCTCTATTTTGCTCACTAAGGTGATGAAAGAGGTGCAATATATTTGCGACTCCACTGGGGAAAGGTATCAATTTCCTACCCCATTTGGGTTTTTCTAGCTCTTCTTTTGATTTATTTAACTTGCAGGTGCATTAACTGGCCCAAGCCGACCTGCCAATCATCCAATTCCAAGTTGAATTGAGAGAATTCCATCCAGAATTTTCATTCATGGTCATGTGTCACCTGTGCACGGGTTTTTGGCCCACATATGTGCATCGTGGGCACATGCACCTAAGTCACAGTTCTGTTCTACGCACGTGCAAATATTAGTTCATTTTGACATGCGCACATGCACTCTATGCACCTCTGTCTCCACTGAAACTTGTGCACCTCTGCAAAAAAATTCACATTGTAAAGTTTTTGAGATTTGGGGAAGGCCTTTAGCCTTCTTAAAAGTGATTTCAAGCATGTTTTAAATCTGCACCACACTTAGTCCCCTCTTCATATAAATTGATTAGTCAAAACACATAGGCACTTAGGGGGTTAAAATCATTATTTCCTCTTTTGCTTTCATTTTCTCCACATGGATGGCTTGTTTTGGCTAAAAATATAAGTTGGAAATCATTTGCAATCACATTTAACTTGCATTGGGACTAGAAGTTGGATAACAATCGCTTAGTATGCTCTTATCTCACACCTCCAAGCGACCTTGAGAATCAGAAAAAGATTGTGGAACAATTTCATCTCCCTTAAGAAGATTAAAACCTTTAGGAGAGGACAACAACCCTTCTTGGGACTCCTCTTAGTTTATTTTTTCAAACATATCTTAAGATTGTAATGGGCCCATACATGCCCACATGCTACAAAGATAGGATAGTGTTGAAATTTACTTTCTTAGATCAAATCACTAGGGAAGTTTAAAGGTTTTGTAATAGGCCCATACATGCCCACATGATCACAATCTAGGATAGTTTCAAAGCTTTTCTTAGATTAAATCACAATAGGGAGTTAAAGGAATAGTAATGGACCCACATGTCCACATGCTAGCTTCCTAGGGACTTTTGAATTATGCAAGGTTATACCAAAGGCACTTAGTTAATTAGGTAATCAACACTTGTAAGGACCAAGCAAAGTTCATGTGCAACAAGGTGACATCTAATTCATTAAAAATTGGCACACTTTCACTCATTCACACACAAAAGTCACTTATCACTCACACAGTTTTTCTTCTTGAAACGTGGAGGTCAAAGTAAGTTTCCTCCAAAGGGATTCCGAAAACACCCCACCCTTTTCTTGACAAGACTATCCACTCCCATTTAATTTCAATGAGGTTGGTTCACACCCCCAACCTCTCAAACCACTACATTTAAAACTTTTCTAAAAACTCACTAAGTTTTCCTCCTACAGGAGGTGCCAAAATAAATTTTTTAGTCCAGGTAGGATTTCGGGGATAGGCATCCAAATAACTTCCCGTTATCTGGTTCTCACATTGTCAAAACCATAGAAGTTGTCAAATAAGGAACTAAAAATCCTCCAAGTCAAGTGTTCCTCACACCATAAGGAAAGGAGATACCTATGAAGGGTTGAAGGCTGAGGTCCAGTTGTTCTATGCATCCCCTCTTGAGGCACCCACCTTTTGGACGAGATCCAACCCATGACCCATTTCTTAGGCCAAAAATCTAAATGTCGCACTTTGACCGAGGTACCTAGTGACCAAATTTTAGGACATCTACCCAGGTGGAAATTGTGGGCTGTAATTGTACCTTGATTGGATTTTGTGTGGCTATTAGGAAATATCACCAACTCTTATGGGATATGCCCCCTTTACCCCTCATTATAACCGATTATTTCATCCTTCACTAGTCTTTCTTTCGGTGACTTCAGACCCCACTGTTGAGTACTATTGGAAGGTCTAGTGCTATTTGAGAGGAAAGAGGTTATGTATTTTTAGGACACGAGCATTTGTTTTCTTTGATTCTCCACATGGAAAAAACCCATTTATCCACATATA
Source organism: Picea abies (assembly GCA_900067695.1). Taxonomy (NCBI): domain Eukaryota; kingdom Viridiplantae; phylum Streptophyta; class Pinopsida; order Pinales; family Pinaceae; genus Picea; species Picea abies. Next base: position 22,288 of record CBVK0100154091.1, read on the forward strand.
TGCTTCTTTTTCAAATCACTTTATGTATGATGCACTTCTGATTACATTTTGATTTGGATATATATATATATATATATATATATTGTGTAAAGTTCAAAATTTGCAACAAAGTCTCTTGTTTCTTTATTACTCTCACCACCATTTGCACACATTCAATCAGCTAGTTGGACATCATAGGGGACCCATAGAACCCTCGTCATTCCCGACGGTTGGTAAACCTCCCTCCTATCTTAGGGGGAGTGTCTGGTCTTGCCCACTCATCAGCACCACCTTCACACACTCTTGTGACTGTTACTGTCTTAGGATCATCTTTGCTTGGTTCCACACTACTTGGGTTCACTTCCCAAGTCACTCCGTTCACCCGCTCTCCTTTACATGCAAGCGGAGGACCAACTTCCTCTCAAGGGGGAAGTACCAACCCACCTACCCCCCTCAAGGGTCAGGTTCACAACACACTTACACCATGGCTGGAGATAATCCTCCCCGCCCACTACAGATGCCATATTTGGCCTCTCTTAACATACCATATCTAAGCAAACTCACCAATGATCCTATATTGCATGACCCCACATGGCCTACAATGCCCACCAAACTACCTTCAGACATCCCCAAGTTTGAAGGAAAGGTAGGAGATGACCTTTCCAACCATGTCATGACTTTCCACTTATGGTGCTCTTCCAACAACATCATGGATGATTCCATCAGACTATGATTATTTCAACACACACTCACTGGCCCATCAGCCAAATGGTATGTAGATGAAAAATTAGGGTCCCATGCGACTTTCGAATCCTTGGCCAAATCATTTTTTACCTTCTTCCAATTACCAATCCACCATGACAATGGTCTTGAAATACTCTCTAATTTCAAACAAACCTTAGCCACACATATTGTTGATCACATTCACGAGTGGTGTAGGCGATGTATTTTGTGCAAAGCACAAACCACCAAACAACAATGCCTTGACTGGTTTCTTATATCACTTGTCTCTCTCCTCGGTAAAAATGTAGCTTCCACCTTCCCTCAATATAAAGAGGAATCCATCAGTAAGGCTCAACAATATGACCTCATCTATTCACAGTCAGGGTACTTATACACTGTACTACCTAATCTCCCAAAACCAGTGCCATTCGATCAAGAAAAACCCGGGATGTCTCTCTCAGAAGATGGATTGATTGGTAATACCACACACCACAGTCCTCAACCCCAACCACCACCAATGTATGGCACACCTCAATATCCATCGGCATATGGGGGCACCTCTTATTATCCCCCAACCCCTTATCAACAAACATACCCTGTTGCTATGCCTCCACCCATCAATGGGCCACCGTTGGCACCCCCCATACACCCACCTATTCAAACAAGTTCTGGTACCCCCTCTACCTCAACTTATAGTACTAGCGAAAGCACCACGCCTTCCTATGTACCTTATGGATCGTTACACCCACAGAATCCGTAATTTTCATTTCCTGGTCCCCCACAACCCATGGCTCCCCCACATCCTCATGCTGGGGTGAATTTTGTTCAACCCTCTCCCGTTCAACAATATCAAAAGTTCAAACAACTGAATAGAGTAAATCTGACCCATCTGTTGAATAATGCCAAAAAGAAAGGAAGAAACGGGAACAATGACAACCCAGGTCAAGGCGGGAATCAACCCCAGCAGAACCAACCTACTAGGGGCATCCAGAACCAAGGGAATCAGAACCCCTAGGGGGGAAATAATAATAGGCGTCAAGGGAGAAATAACAATAATGTTAAAACCAACTTCCCTTATGCCCTTTGTGGTGAGTTCAGTCATTATGCTCATCATTTCCCCCAAATCGTTGATTTCAAATGGATGACAGACTCAGGCAGTCTACCCCATCCTCCAACACCGCCTGCCCCTCAGCATGCCCTACAACAATACGTGCAACAACCGCCCCCCCTGTCATGATGCAGAATCCTATTCCACACCAAGGTGTGATAAACACCCAACAAGACACGCAGCCTCCCCCACCTTAGGTGGGACAGTACCTCAATCCAAAAAATCTAGCAGATCACATGATCCTCCTCATTAGTGAGGAAGAAATCCTTTTACAAACACGTAATCGTCAGTACCATGCACCCACTGAGTCCCCTCCCATTCCTCCAGAAAAAATCCCCGCACCAACGGGACCCCTGTTGGTGATTCCTTGCCCTAACACATAACCACCTCTTTGCATCCCTTGCATCCCATTGCGCAGGAATGTCCACAACCCCTAGGCTAGGGAAACTCATAATTACAGTTTGGTTGATGACTTAGCACAATCCCCGGCTGCCATGTCCATCTTAAAAGTCCTTCAGACTTGTCCCACTCAATGGAAATCATTACTTTCCACCTTAGGGGCAATCGACCCCGTAGATACTTGACTCATTACATTTGATATTGATAGTGGAGAACCTCGCCTTCCTTCCTTGAACTCTTTTCAAATCCCAGTGAAAATATGAAACATCACAATTCATTTGTGTATCATCGATGAAGGTGCATCTACATGCATTATGTCCAAATCTATATGGAAGAAACTTGGTTCCCCGGAACTCATACCCTCTACCATTACCTTATGATCTTATGACAAACGACCATCATCTCCTGAAGGGATCTTCCAAAATGTCCCCATAGAACTTGGGGGAAAGACTATTCTCATTGACATTGAAGTTATCGACGCCCCACTTAATTATACTATCATGTTCGATCGTAGCTAGATGTATGCTATGAAGGCAGTTTCCTCTTCCGTCTTTCGAACAATGATGTTTCCCCACAATGGGAATATCACTACCATTGACCAAGTATCACATTACGAGCCTAACCCATCTACCAACATCAATAACATTCTTCCTCTCATCCACACGAGTCATGACGCATAACCATTCATCGAAATGGGTCCCAGAATTTTCAAAGATCCATCATTGTTAGGAACTTAGCATGGGGCACCACCGCTCCTTCATCCTTCCAATCAAGTATGCATCGTATCATCTAACAGAACTGACATAGAGGATACCCTTCCTCCTAGGGAGGCTTCTATCATATTTGACATCCCACTAGTCACAAAGCTTCCCCCTCACGAGCTTCCTGTGAACTTGTCGACCTCGCTAGTCCATGATTTCACCCCTCCCCAAGGCCATATCCTATTTTGGGAGACAGTTCCCCAAGACATCACTCAAATCCCCTTCTTTTACCCTCCTCCTAGCATCGAATCTTTCCAGGTAGCCGCAATGCTTACCCTCCCTAATATGGTGTTAGCAATTCCAGTTTGGTATTTTCATCCACCCGAGATGGTCCCTTGACCATCCCTTCCCCCCCAAATGGAAGGAATCCCAATGACGATTCCCATACTCACTCCCACCATACCCTCTACACCCTCACTCACTACCCCCCTGCAATAGTTGAGTGCAGGAGAAAGAAGAAGGATCCCACAACTCCACTTCCCCCACGTGTCCAACCCCCTTGTGCACTATGTGAGAAAGATGGACACCAACCCAACAACTGCCCATCTCTACCAAAGTTATGGAATTTGATTCCACTCAATCAAACTCCCTCAACACTCACCAATATATCTAATACTATCGCTACCACCCCTCATTCAAGTAGTAAAGGGTTGCGAACCAAATTCACTTGCACTATATGTTCAGAATATGGCCATTATACCCACCATTGCCCATCACTGCCACACTTTCAGTAGACATTAGCCATAGTATGCTAAAGCTTCCAGAGAGAATCCATTCCAGCTACGTCATCCCTACCAAAAATCACTGACTTCCATTATGTCACAACTTCAATCAATGAACGTATGAGATGCCCTTGCTCTCTATGTGAATCCTTAGATCATTTTACATACCAGTGTCCTATGATCATTGAATACAGGAAACGCCAAATTACCCTACTTCAGAGACCCACAAAATCGATGGTTGACCTTACCTCATCACTAGAGATTCTTCATCTCATTTCTCTCGAACCTGAGGCCCTCCCCATGCCTTTGTGGTTCTTGGATGACTTATCTGAGGATTCACCCCCAAATCCCCCTAATTCTTCCACTCATTTCCCTATGGAAATTTTCCATCCCACTACCATGTGTACTCATCAGTACTTCAATATTTGGTTCATGTCGAGTGAACCATCACAATTTCCTTGTGTCAATCCCCCTGCTTCTTCATCACTAGGGGGCAGCCACACGACAATAGTCACCGATATCACTCTTCATGGCCCCTTGTATTCCCACAAATTCCACTGTGACGAGGAAATACTCGAAGAGTTAAACAACCCTAACTACCCATGGGATGCGCTACACCACCGAGCACTCTTCTTTCCATAGGAAGCCTCCACGCCTCCTAACCAACACCCCATATACACAGTTGAAACCAAGGATTTTATCCCATAAGGCATATCGATTGGTTCAACAACCCCATTCCCGCCCCTAATTCTTTTGAAGAAGGAAACATGGCCAACATTTCCCCAACCATCAAAATCGACATTTCCATAAAAAATGTCTTCGTTGAGGAAATCACCATTGGAACCACTTGCACTCCTCAAGAAATCACCACCTATAAAACCCTCTTCTAGGAATATCGGGATATTTTTGCCTGGTCATACACAAAAATGCCTGGCCTTGATCCCTCTATCGTCGAACATCGCATCGACACCTGGCCTGAAATTACACTTGTTCGTAAAAGACAACGACCGCTACACCCATCCAAAGTAGCGGCCATCAAAGCCGAGATTGACAAATTACGCACGGTTGGGTTCATCTACCCCATCGCCTATACCTCATGGGTTTCCAACCCTGTACCCGTTAATAAAAAACATGGCACTATCCATGTTTGCATGGAATTTTGCGATCTCAATCACGCATGTCCCCAAGACAACTTTCCAATGCCTTTCATCGATCAAATTATCGATGACTGCACAGGCCACGAGGCTCTATCCTTCATGGATGGTTTCTTTGGTTATAATCAAATCCAAATTCACCTAGCTGATCAGTACAAAGCTGCATTCACTGCCCCTTGGGGTACTTTTGCATATCGTGTCATGCCGTTTGGACTAAAGAATGCTGGTACAAATTTCCAACGGGCTATGACATACATTTTTCATGATCTAGCTCATATCATCCTCACATACTTGGACGACCTCACAGCTTGATCCAAGAAATGCACCCAACATATTGATGATTTACGGATCATATTCCAACAGTGCCATCAATACAACATCCACTTGAATCCCCTCAAGTGTGTATTTTGCGTCACTGCAGGGCACCTCCTCAGATTCATCATTTCCCAAAGCGATATTTCCATGGACCCCCTCAAAGTCCAAGCTATCACCGAAATTCCACCTCCCCAGAATCTAGATCAACTCTAGAGCCTCCAAGGAAAGGCTAACTTTCTACGATGATTTGTCCTAGACTACGCCACTCGCGCACACGGTTTCCTTCACTTACTACGCCACGACATCCCATTTTACTGGGATGAACATGCCCAAAAGTCATTTGATGATCTTAAAATGGCACTCTCCAGTGCCCTTTTAATTAGTGCACTCGACTACAATCGCGAATATATCCTCTACATATCAGCCTCAGCTATCTCAGTAGCAGGAGTTCTCGTTCAAATCGGTGATGGCGATTGTGAGCATGTCATTTATTATGTTAGTAAAAACCTCTCAGGGCCACCCTTGAAGTATAAGCACGAAGAGAAACTATCCCTTGCAGTCATCCTCGTAGTCCAAAAACTACGTCATTACATTTTGCTTCGCATGACTAAGGTCATAGCAGATTCCAACCCTATGCAATACTTTCTCAGTTGTCGAAAAATTAATGGCAAATTTTCCTAATGGATCATTATCCTTCAGGAGTATGATCTTGAATTCTCAATACCCAAGAGCAAGAAATCCCTCATACTCGCCGAACTTGTCATGGCCTTCCCCTCTAACACCACTAGTGCCCCCATCAATACTGACTTTCCCGATGAACACCTTTTTTACATCACTTCAGATGATCCTTGGTACGATGACCTCCTCATCTACCTCTGAACTCAAAATTTCGGTAACCACCTTTCACGAGATGATCATCATCGTATTTTCCACCAAGCCCCCCACTACCTCCTCATCAGAGACATCTTATACCGATGAGGGTTCGACACCATTCTTCATCGATGCCTGACCATTGACGAGGCCGATAGAGTCTTGAACGACTACCATAGAAGCGCATGTGGGGGGCATCTTTTGGGAATATCCACTGCTCAGAAGATTATCTGAGAAGGTTACGTTTGGCCTACCTTATTTCTTGATTATATTCACGTCATGAAACGATGCGAGAAGTGTCAGCTTTACACTAACAAAGCCTGAGAACCACCTTCTCTTCTTCATCCAGTCATCACTGCCGACCCTTTATGTAAATGGGGCATCGACTTCATGACTTGTAATCCTCCCTCCAACAATGGACACAAATACATTGTTTTTGCAGTCAATTAATTCACCAAATGGGTAGAATCTATGCCCACCTTCAACAATATCACTGACGCCACAATGCATTTTTTCTTTAACCACGTCATATCTTGCTTTGGAGTACCACTCCAACTAGTTTTCGATCACAGAAAACACTTCGAGAATGAGATTTTCGTCGAACTCTCATCTCAGTTAGGATTCTCCCATGAGTTTGCCTCACCAAATTACCCTCAGTCTAACAGACAGGTCGAAGTAGTTAACAAGGTCCTTAAGACCATGTTACAATGCATGGTTAATAAACATAAGACCAATTGGCATCATATGTTATTTTCCGCACTATGGGCTTACCGTACGGCTGTGAAAACAACTACTAGTTTCACACCATTTCATCTAGTTCATGGGGTGGAGGCCACTCTTCCCATCGAGTGCAAAATTCCCACCTTACGCACCACAATTGAGCTATTACCTTACACTGCCCCAATGGAGCAGTGCTTACTGAACTTAGAGTCCCTGGATAAAGATCGTCGATCCTCATTACAAAACAATGAGGTAGCTAAACAATGATCAAAGGCCACCTTTGATCGACATGTCAACCTTCGCTTATTCCACAAAGGCGATGTCATCCTTGCTTACGATATCGCTCACGATACCTTTGGTCATGGAAAATTCGAGTCACTATGGCATGGCCCCTACATTATCCAACATTGCCTCACCAAAGGCGCATATATCCTATCCTCTCACGAAGGCCTCTCTCTCAAAGAACCCGTCAATGGGTTATACTTAAAGAAATTTTATGCTTAAACATAGTCATTCTACTTTAGGTTATTT
>CBVK0100154092.1:0-29566 GCA_900067695.1 Picea abies
TTTTAACAGTGGTAGAATCCACCAACCAAGTGCAGGCCTTCCACGAACCTCCCAGCCTTAGACCACACTGCTCATCAGCTCAGCAGTGAGCCACCCCCGAGTTGGGACTAAGCTCCACCCCGAGACAAGGAATCCTAGGTTAGGCTGAGGTTACAGGGAAAACAGTACATAGCCATAGGAAGGGATTCTCTCCCAGGAACCACCCACACTCACTGCCCATAGACCCTCATTCCCCACATGCCTGTTCCACCCCAGGAGTATACACCTTCTCTGTCACCTGGACAATCCTTCGGCTGCTAACCTCCCTTACCTTGGGTTACAGCAACAGACTGGACCGGAAGTCTCCGGGCTCTGTGGCAGCTACAGGGTTCCTTCCAGGAGTTCTCTCCTTCCTCTGCGCACTCTCTCACCTGGAGAGAATCGCTCACAGGTCAACAAACCTCCCACGCAGTCTAGCACTGCGTGGCCACACAACCAACGGAAAAACAAACATGACTTTTTTCCACAGGCTCAGCAATGGAAAAATGGCTCAGGGTCAAGGCTTTGGAACAGAGATCTCACGCACAGGCTCGATCTCGGGCAGTGGATGCACACGGATTCTCCAGACACAACACGAGCTTTTTCGATTCAAACAGAGGTGAAATCGGCTCTTTCATAATCGATCACAGGCTTCTCGTTCAGTACGGAGGTATACACGGGTTTTTCAGTTCAGAAGGTGTACGAGGTTTTTCTGCAGAGCTCGAGTCAGTCGTACTGCTCAGAGCCCATACACCCTCAGGCAATCTGCTCGATTGAGAGAGTGAACCCCCCTCACGGTCCACCCAAACTATTTTATTCGCATGCACCAGGGTCCACACTTGTCGCCCTGGAGACTGCATGCATTCCACCAGCATGCATCACCTTCCCTTGGTCAGGAACTTAGGATAAAAAAATATAAATGGCACATGTTCTTTTGGAATAATAATAGAATATTATTCCTAGGCTTAAGCCCCCCCTAGGCCAAACACTTAGCCCCTTTTCCCACCTTCCAACCCCTAATCCCTTGCCTTCTCTGTGGAAACTCAGTCCCCCTTCACTCATTCATCGTGGTCGGTCTGCACCTGGCGGTGTTTACAATTTTATTAAATGTTTTTGCATATATACAAGTACAAAATCAGGCCCTTGGCCTCCAACCCTTAGGCTCTCTGGCCTAACAATCACATAAGCCCACTGGCTTATACAAACTTGGCTCACCAACCTATAAAACATATTTACAATTCATTTCATACATCAGATTTACAACTGGGCTCAGCCTTGGGGACATTACATGTTTCTTGATCAAGCTCCCGACCCTCGATTGATCTATTAGCTCGATCGAGGACCAAACCATACCTCAATTGAGGTTTTGAAAGAACACAAAAATACCTTGATCAGGGGCCTTGTTAAGCACGCTCAATCGAGGTTTTCAAACCTTGGTCGAGGGCTTAAAAATTACCTCAATTAAGGTCATGTTTTCATTGTTTTCACATAGTCCCTAGCCAAAAATCAGGACCAAGACTCATGGATTCACCCTTAATGAATGCATGTACTCAACGATTATGCACAATTTGACCCACCATTCTACAATGTCCTCATGGGAGGTTGCTAGCACTATACCACAAGTTGTTGACAATCAACTCAAATTTCTCTTTCCTTGGTAGCAAACCCAAGTCAAGATGAAACACATTTTCATATGGATTGTATTTTTTTTTATTCAAGGTTTCTAATTGTATTTTAGTTTAATAAGCAATTTATTAAGTTCACCAAACATTATGTACATGAGAATACATTCTCATTGAAGGGAGGAATCAATGTCCTGAGATAATACTATCATGGATAGTATGCAATGGACTACATTTGATGGGGAGATCCCTTCATGATGATAGTCATTAAACTTCTTAACAAAAAAGACAGAATACAGAAAACTGAATATCAATAAAAAAAACTACAGCAATAGACCTCACACTTAGGAAAAACTACTATGTTTCTGAATGTTATTGTCTATACTTTATTTCTGGAAGAAAAGAGATATAGAGTACCTCTGTTACAACTGTAAATCAAAGAGGGAAACATAACATCCTCTGTTCCACAAAATGCCAAAGAAAGATCTCTCTAACAGTCAACTAAGAGTCTTTCTCTATCACAACATTCATTCACGAAAAAACTTTATTTGATGGAAATCAAACTAACATTTAAATAGTTGAACTGAAATACTAATGCAATGGATAGGAAAAGAAACGTGGCAAAGATTGATCAACACATGGCAACTACGGTTACATAGCTAGAACATATGAGATAACTGAATGTCGAAAACTCAGGCATCACGTTTTTCAATCTCCCCCTTGATATCAAGTTTGAGGATTCCCAACTGTGATCTGAGTTTCTCCAATCGATCATTTGGAAGAGTCTTCGTAAAAATGTCTACAAATTGATCTTCGGATTTACAAAATTCAAAAAAGAGAAACTCTTGTTGGACAATATCTCTAATGAAGTGATGGTGAATGTCAATGTGTTTACTCCTACTGTGGAAAACAGGATTTTTTGTCATAGAGATTGTGCTTTGATTATCACAATAAACTTTAATAGGTTTACGAATTTTCATGCTCAATTCTTCTAACAATCTTGCCATCCAAATGACTTGAGTGCTTGTAGATGATGCTGCAATGTACTCTGCTTCTGCTGTAAAAAGAGCAACTGTGGGTTGTTTTTTGCTGCTCCAAGAAATAAGATTTCCTCCAAAAAAAAAACATATCCTGAAGTACTTTTGCGATCATCCAAGCTACCTGCCAAATCTGCATATGTGTATGCTACAACATTGAAATTATTAGTAGCATTATAAAACAATCCAAAAAATCCGATACCACTTACATATCTGAGTATTCTTTTAGTTGCTTGCCAATGAGACTCATGAGGTTGATTCATGAACCTAGCAACCAGACATACAAAAAACATAATGTATAGTCTAGTAGTTGTCAGATACATTAAGTTGCCAACCATGGATCTATAGAGAGTGGCATCACAGAGAGAAGATTCATCTTCTTTCATCAATTTGTTCCCAAGAGGAAAACTGACAACTTTACAATTCTGCATGTTAAACCTCCTCAACATGTCTTCAACATATTTGATTTGGCAAATAGATATACCTTCAGTTGCTTGTCTGATTTGCATGCCCAGAAAATATTGCATTTCTCTCAAATTAGAGATATCAAATTCTGATTTCATTTCTTCTTTAAACTCCTTCACAAGTGATATTGAGGTGCCCATAAATATTAAGTCATCTACATACAAAGAGAGAATAATAAAATCTAATCCAATTACCTTTTTGTAGACTACACTTTCAGAAGAACACTTAACAAAACCATGATCATGGAGGTATTTATCAATCCTAGAGTACCAAGCTCTAGGAGCTTGTTTAAGACCATAAAATGTCTTATTAAGCCTATACACCTTATCTTCTTTACCTTCAACAATAAAACCTTGAGATTGTTCAACATAAACTTCTTTCTTTAAATATCCATTTAAGAAAGCAGATTTAACATCCATTTGATAAACTATTAGTTTTAACTGAGATGTTATGGAAAGAAAGGTTCTTACATTTTCCATTCTTGCTACAAGAAAAAATGTCTCTTCATAGTCGATGCCTTCTTGTTGCACATACCCCTTTGCAACTAAACATGCCTTGTGTTTTGAAATGCTTCCATCCATATTAAATTTCAACTTGTAAATCCACTTTACACCAATAGTGGATTTCCCATGAGGAAGATCAACAATGATGTAGAACCCCTACCTCAGTAGGGTTCTGCGACCTCCCGGTCTCTGGATCGTTCTTCTTCTGATCCGAAATAGATCTTCGGGCTCCTGTTGGAACCCCCTGAACAAATCCACAGGTCCCCTTTTTCCTCTGGCACAGGTCTTAAAAAACTTGCACGCACGCCTCTTTTATGGCGCTCTTCTCTGTTCGGAACCAATGCCCTCCTTTCGCGTTTCGGGGTTTCGGGACTCCTTCATACGAGTTCTCCCAAACTCCTTGTCTCTCCAACTCCCGGTAGCCGAAACACCGACAAGGAATTAACGGCGTTGTATCGCCCTTAGCCTCCATCCACGTGATCACCACCTTGTGACCACGCGCTTAACGTCTAAGTGCTTACCGGTGTTTCACGATTCGGGGAATCGCGATGCAAGCGTTCCTCCCTATCCTCCGTCTTTCGAAGTGTTGAAACCCGAAATAGGGCCTAACGGCTCCTTAGCCCCTCCCTTAAGTCGCTTCTCATACGACCGGTCCTGTGACCTGGGGCTATTCCTCCGAGTGCTTTTCGAGGTTTCGCGATTCGGGATTTCGCGACTCCAGCTGCAACGTTTCTTGGTCCTTCGAACTCCTGGGTCCCAAAATGTCGAAATCTACTCGTGACAATGGTCCACTTTTGGGGATTTCGGAATTCACAATTCCGGCTGCAAACGATTCTTGGTCCTTCAACCTCCCAGGTCCCGACATGTTGAAATACCGAACCCCGAAAAGCCGAAATTCCACTCCAAAGGGAGATTAACGGTTGTGAGCCTCCCCTGATCCGACGGTTTACCTTCTTTCGGGATTTTGTGGGTCAAGAGTTCTAACTCTTACCCTTTGTATCCCCCAGTAGTCGAAATGTCGAAATGGGCCTTTCGAGCATTTCCCTGAAACCTTGACCGCTCACCATGTGTCCTCCTATGGACGGTCCTGATCTTTTCGAGACTTCGCAGGTTGCGAAGTCGAAAGACTCCTCTTCCTTTTGCCGTTATGAGGTTTAAACCTCACGCACCTCCTTCCGGATCCGACGGCTATCGATCCTTGATGCTAGATCTGACGACCCAGATCCTTTCTCCTGTGCACCTCCCAGGGACTGAACCCCGTGCACGTGCCCTTGATCCAGCGGCTCTCAGGCCACTACACTCCAGATCCAACGGTCTGGATTCTTTCGAGATTTCGCGAACCGGGAGTTCGCGATGCAGCGACTCCACAATCCTTTGCTGCTCCAAACCCCAAACTCTGAAATAGCGAAATTCGAGCGCGAGATTTCGGGATTTCGCAAACCGGGAGTTTGCGATGCAGTGACCCCAAAATCCCTTGTCGCTCCAACCCCCGAACTCCGAAATAGCGAAACTTTCCCGAGGTGCTTCTAAGCGCTTAAATCCCTCACAACTTGGTGTGATCCTAGGGCTCTCGAGATTTCGGCACTTCTCCACGAAGCGTCTCCACCATTCGTTTCAACTGCTCTCCTGTGCGACCTCCCAGAGATTAAACTCTGTGCACCTTCGCCTGATCCAACAGTTGTCGGGTATTGGCACTAGATCTGACGGTTCAGATCTGTCTTCCTTGTGCGCTCTCCTCCTGAGATTTCTTAGCTTTCTGACTTAGAATATTTTCTAAGTCTCGAAGGTCTCGACCCTCAACCCTTCCTCTTGCGAGCCCGGTTCCTTTTGGGTCTCGTCTGTGTTATAGAAACGCTTCCCCTCCTGAGCTTTCGAACTTGAAACAAGTTCACTCTGAGCGCACTCCTTGTGTTATTCCTTCCGAGCTTAAGAACTTCGGACAAGTTCTTATTCGCACACTCCTTGTGCTGCTGAGTTTTCGGATAACTCAATTCGAAGTATTTCTTACAAAGAAATGCTTCACGCCCTCCTGGCATTCTTCTTCTCGATGCACACCTTGCAGAGCCTTTTTTCATAGAGTGTTCAGTAACTCTGTAAGTGTCTTCTCCTTGACACTTCTATTTTCTCAGAACTCGAAAAAGTTCATTCTGTGCACACTTGCACCAACTCAATGCCCTCCTGGCAGAGTTCTCCAGAATCCTCGGTGATTCTGTCTTCTCGCCAAACTCGAAAGAGAGTTCTCCTCAATGCACCCTGTGCATTTGCTCAATGTCCGCCTGACAGAGCTTCCACAGAACCTTCAGTAGTTCTGTCTTCTCTGAACTTGAGACAGAGTTCCCTTTTGTGCACTCTGTGCACCTCTGTTGATGAAGGTTCAATGCTATCCCTCTTGAGCTTTCCTAAAGTTGTCTCACCTCTGTCAACACACACCTTGCAGACTTTGTGCACTCCTTGCACTCGGAAACTCCAAGACGGGAAGAAATTGAAACTCTCAAATACTTCACCAGTTATGCATTTAAAACATGAAATGCATAAAAACATGCAAACACCAAACACACAGTGTGCAGGAAAAAAATGCTTTTCTATTAATCTGTATGTTTTATACAAATGTTTACAAAGGCTGGACTATAACAAGTCTCAGCTCTGTCTCCTCTAACTCTCTACTCTCTGAGAGCTTTCATGTCCTTTATCCTATCATTCTCTATCCTATTACAAAATGAGGGCTCCCATGAGCTTATCCTCCACCTTACCGTTTCTGAGTTATCGCTCTCCCAAAGCGACTCCTACGGCTACATTACATAAAAGGAAGTCACAGACCTGACTGATCTGGACTTAGCTGCAGGTAACCATTAAAGAAAACCTCAACCACTACCTGTACAAAGGTGTGGTCTGGCATTAAAAGCCTTACAACATTTATTTGAAATTTTGAATTTCAAAATTGAGAGGGTTGCGCCTCTCCCTTTCTCCATTAAATGGGTGTTGGATGTGCTGGCTGGCTAGCACGCTGCTGACATGGAGCGATGCTCCTACACCATACTCCTCAGCTGGAAAAATCATGAGCTCCTATTCTCCAGTGTTGAAATCCACCTGGATCCCAAACTTTCCCTTGGAGCTGTCCACCTGCTCCACTGCTTCATTGTTGTTGTTTATGCTGCTCTTGCAGGCTCCCTTCTGCTCAGCTTCTCATTGCTAGCAGTCTCTGCTACTAAACTCAACATCAACCTTCTGATTTCTTCAATCACCTTGTCCAGCTGCTCCAGTGGTTGGCTCATTGTATGCAGTCTTCTCGGCTGCACTTATGTCTTCTCAATGGGAAGATCTGCTCGATCTCCCTTGCTACCTTTATCCCTCTTTGTGGCACTAAGTGGCCACTCCACTGCAAACTCCATCTCTGTAGTCTCCTCACTGAATCGTTGCTCAGCTTCTTCTTGTGACAGCTCTGCTGCTGCCATTTCTCTTGCTGGGATACTTCCAGCTTCTTCCAGCTTCTCCCCAAGTTGGTATGCTCCTCCATCTATCTCCAACTTAGCCTGTTGGATGTGCTTACCTTTTTCCAAGGCTTCTAATTCCTTATGCAGCTCAGCAAAGCTTACGCTGTCTGCTCCCTTTTCTGTTGCAGTCTCTAGTGTTGCAATCATTTCCTGTTCAGCTTCCTGGCTGAAAATTTTGAGCACTTATGTCGAATGCTCCTCTTCTGCAATCCGCATGACTGTCTCCTCATGGCAGCCATATACTGGCTCTGGATTTTTCAACCAATCCTCTAGCATCTCTAACTCCAACTCCCATGGAGTGAGCATCTTAATTGCATGCTCCTCTTCTGTTGGGGCAAACATCAGTGTATGCTCCTCCTCTCCCTCTATGACAGTCACTGTTGGTTGTCCTTCTTCTGTTGTTGCTTCTGCAACACATACTCTAGCCTCCACTGGGCTGCTTGGTAGGAATACTTCAATTCCCCCAACGATCAGAATGTATTTCTGACCTTCCTCTATCATCTCTCCTCGTTGTTATGAACTCACCTCTGAGCTCATCTTCTCTCCCTTGCCCACCTAGCAGTATGGGAGTTGTTTGTTTCCCACCTGGCAGTCTATGAGATCAATCAATCCCATCTCCATCAACACTCCTTGCTGACCTGAACTCACTCCTGAGTCCTTGAGACTTTCAGACAGTCTCACTTCTTTTCCCCTGCCCACCTGGCAATTTGGGAATTTTCTGCTGCCCACTTGGCAGTCTGAACTTTCACCACTGCCCCCTTGGCAATATGCGAGATCTTCTATTGATCTCTTCCCATTGCCCGCCTGGCAACTCGAAAGTTCACCTCTGCCCACCTGGCAGTTTACGAGATCTTCAGCTAATCTCATACCATTGCCCACCTCGCAATATGAATTTCCACTGCTGTCCTCTTGACAATCTATGAGATCCTCCAATGATCTCATTTCATTGCCCACCTAGCAATTGGAAAATTCATCCCTGCCCTCCTGGCAGTTTATGAGATCTGAAACTGATCTCTCTTCCTCATCACTGAGGGTTTCTCCATCTTCTGGCTCACAAATGCAAACCAGCTCTGTGTCACTGAGGCTTTCCGCATACCTCAGCCACTTCTTCAACAACCTTTGTTGTCTTTTGGCCAACAACTCCTTGACTGGCCACTTCACCTTTTTCATGGGCCATTCATATACCCATCGTGATTTTCCATTCTGTTGCACCCACAGTGAAAGCTCCTCCATCCTCGCTCTTATCTCACTAAGTTCTTTGTCGATCTCTGCTTTACTCATCTGTTGGTGGTCTCCTCCTCCACCATGCTCATGACCTTCAATAGACATCTCCATCTTTCACCTGCCCTCCTGGCAAGTTTGTTGTTTACTCTACCACCGAGAGTATCTTCAACATTTCCTACAATCCACCCGACTGTCTATTTGTTGCTTCGTCCTGCAACAATCTCTTCAATCCTCTTCATCTAAAATATACAGACGAAGTCTGGCTCTAATACCACCTGATGCAAACCCCCTACCTCAACAGGGTTCTGCAACCTCCCAATCTTTGGATCGTTCTTCTTCTGAGCCGAAATAGATCTTTGGGCCCCTGTTGGAACCCTCTGAACAAATCCACAGGTCTCCTTTTTCCTCTGGCACGGGTCTTGAGAAAACCTGCACGCTTGCCCCTTTTTCGACGCTCTTCTCTATTCTGAACCAACACCCTCCTTTTGCATTTCGGGGTTTCGGGACTCCTTCATACAAGTTCTCCCAAACTCCTTGTCTCTCCAACTCCCGGTAGCCGAAACGCCGAAAAGGGCTTAACAGCGGTGTATCGCCCTTAGCCTCCGTCCACGTGATCACCACCCTGTGACCACACGCTTAACGTCTAAGTGCTTATCGGCCTTTTGCGATTCAGGGAATCGCGATGCAAGCGTTCCTCCCTGTCCTCCGTCTTTCGAAGTGCTGAAATCCAAAATAGGGCCTAACGGCTCCTTAGCCCCTCCCTTAAGTCGCTTCTCATATGATCGGTCCTGTGACCTGGGGCTATTCCTCCGAGTGCTTTTCGGGGTTTCACGATTCGGGATTTCGCGACTCCAGCTGCAACGTTTCTTGGTCCTTCGAACTCCCGGGTCCCGAAATGCCGAAATCTACCCATGACCACGATCCACTTTTCGAGATTTCAGAATTCGTGATTTCGCGATTTTGGCTACAGACAATTCTTGGTCCTTCAACCTCCTGAGTCCCGACATGTCGAAATGCCGAAATTCCACTCCAAAGGGAGATTAACGGCTGTGAGCCTCCCCTGATCCGACGGCTTACCTTCTTTCGAGATTTTGTGGGTCAAGAGTTCCGACTCTTACCCTTTGTATCCCCGGGTAGCCGAAATGCCGAAATGGGCCTTTCGGGGATTTCCCCGAAACCTTGACCACTCGCCACGTGTCCTCCTGTGGACGGTCCTGATCTTTCCAGGACTTCGCGGGTTGCAAAGTCGAAAGACTCCTCTTCCTTCTGTTGTTATGAAGTTTAAACCTCGCGCACCTCCTTCCGGCTCCGACGGCTATCGATCCTTGGTGCTAGATCTGACGACCCAGATCCTTTCTCCTGTGCACCTCCCAGGGACTGAACCCCGTGCACGTGCCCTTGATCCAGCGGCTCTCAGGCCACTACACTCCAGATCCGATGGTCTAGATTCTTTCGAGATTTCGCGAACCAGGAGTTCGCGATGCAGCGACTCCACAATCCTTTGCTGCTCCAAACCCCAAACTCCAAAATAGCGAAATTCGAGCGTGATATTTCGGGATTTCGCGAACCGAGAGTTTGCGATGCAGTGACCCCAAAATCCCTTGTCGCTCCAACCCCCGAACTCCGAAATAGCGAAACTCTCCCGGGGTGCTTCTAAGCGCTTAAATCCCTCGCAACTTGGTGCGATCCTAGGGCTCTCAGGATTTCGACACTTCTCCACGAAGCGTCTCCATCGTCCGTTTCAGTTGCTATCCTGCACAACCTCCCAAAGGTTAAACTCTATGCGCCTTCACCTGATCCAACAGTTGTCGGGTATTGGCGCTAGATCTGACGGTTCAGATCTATCTTCCTTGCGCGCTCTCCTCCTGAGCTTTCTTAGATTTCTAACTTAGAAGATTTTCTAAGTCTCGAAGGTCTCGACCCTCGACCCTTCCTCTTGCGAGCCTGGTTCCTTTTGGGTCTCGTCTGTGTTATAGAAACGCTTCTCGTCCTGAGCTTTCTAACTTGAAACAAGTTCACTCTGAGCGCACTCCTTGCGCTATTCCTTATGAGCTTAAGAACTTCAGACAAGTTCTTATTCGCACACTCCTTGTGCTGTTGAGTTTTCGGATAACTCAATTCGAAGTATTTCTTACAAAGAAATGTTTCACGCCCTCCTGGCGTTCTTCTGCTCGATGCACACCTTGCAAAGCCTTTTTTCATAGAGTGTTCAGTAACTCTGTAAGTGTCTTCTCCTTGACACTTCTCTTTTCTCAGAACTCGAAAGAGTTCCTTCTGTGCACACTTGCACCAACTCAATGCCCTCCTGGCAGAGTTCTCCAGAATCCTCAGTGATTCTGTCTTCTCGCCGAACTCGAAAGAGAGTTCTCCTCAATGCACCCTGTGCATTTGCTCAATGCCCGCCTGGTAGAGCTTCCACGGAACCTTCAGTAGTCCTGTCTTCTCTGAACTCGAGACAGAGTTCTCTTCTATGCACTCCTTGCACCTCTGTTGATGAAGGTTCAATGCTATCCCTCTTGAGCTTTCCTGAGGTTGTCTCACCTCTGTCAACGCACACCTTGCAGACTCTGTGCACTCCTTGCACTCGGAAACTCCAAGATGGGAAGAAATTGAAACTCTCAAATACTTCACCAGTTATGCATTTAAAACATGAAATGCATAAAAACATGCAAACACCAAACACACAGTATGCAGGAAAAAACTGTTTTTCTATTAATCTGTATGTTTTATACAAATGTTTACAAAGGCTAGACTGTAACAAGTTTCATCTCTGTCTCCTCTAACTCTCTACTCTCTGAAAGCTTTCATGTCCTCTATCCTATCATTCTCTATCCTATTACAAAATGAGGGCTCCCATGAGCTTATCCTCCACTTCACCATCTCTAAGCTATCGCTCTCCTAGAACGGCTCCTACGGCTACATTACATAAAAGGAAGTCGCAGACCTGACTGATCTAGACTTAGCTACAGGTAACCATTAAAGGAAACCTCAACCACTACCTGTATAAAGGTGTGGTCTGGCATTAAAAGCCTTACAACATTTATTTGAAATTTCGAATTTCAAAATTGAGAGGGCTGCGCCTCTCCCTTTCTCCATTAAATGCGCGCTAGATGTGCTGGATAGCTAGCACGCTGCTGACATGGAGTGATGCTCCTGCATCAAACAAGCTCCCATGTATCATTTTTTTTATATCTGTGACATCTCATCTTCCATGGCTTGCACCCATGCTCCCATGTATCATTTTTTTTATATCTGTGACATCTCATCTTCCATGGCTTGCACCCATGGATCATCAGTGGAAGCTTCTTTAAAATTAAAAGGTTCAACATGGGCAGAAGAAAAAAGAGAAAAATTGTCACCAACATACCTAGATGTCTCATATATCTCTTTCAAACTTCTTATTTTTCTAAGAGGACTAGATTGAGGTGTTGTTTGAGTATCAACTTGAGATCTGGTTGACAAATAAGATGAAGATGAATTTGATGGAGAACTCTTTGAAGGTGAGCCTACATTTGTTACAACAAAAGGTTGCAAAGATTTATCATTGTTATCAAAAATCAAATTTTCAATATGTGGGGTAAGCTCTTTATCTTCTCCTCCATTCTTCTAATAAACTCCCCCTTCATCAAAGATTGCATCTCTACTAACATAAAGTTTATTAATAAGTGGATCAAAACACCTATAAGACTTGCTTTCTTATGAATATCCGATGAAAATGCATTTCACTGATATTCCATCTAATTTCTGTCTTTGTTGTGCAGGAATGTGAACAAAGCATGCAGACCCAAAAAATTTCAGATGAGAAATAGTTGGTTTTCTACAAAACCAAGCTTCATAAGGAGTAGAATTTTTTACCATCTTTGTAGGACTTCTGTTGAGGATATATGCAGCCGTATGGACTACATCTGCCCAATACATGTTTGACAAACTCTCTTTTTTTAACAAACATCTAGCCATCTCTACAATTGTTCTATTTTTTCTCTCTGCTACTCCATTTTGTTGAGGAGTATGTGCAGTATTTAACTCATTTTTTATGCCATGTAAATTGCAAAATTCTTTGAATTCATCAGAGGTGAATTCTCCACCTCGATCAGTTCTCAAGTCTTTCAAATAGTATTATGATTGCTTCTCAACAAGTGCTTTAAATTTTTGAAAGTAGCTAAAAGCTTGAGACTTCTCACTTAAGAAATAGACCCAAAACATCCTTGAAAAATCATCTACAAAGAGAAGAAAATACATATTCTTTCCAAGAGATAAGGTCTGCATGGGGCCACAAATATCTGCATGTACTAAAGGCCAAAGGTTCACTTTCTCTAAAATGATGTTGGGGAAAGTTGTCTCTATGTTGCTTCCCTACTGCACAACCTTCACATATCTTATTATCTGGTTCTATGAATGAAGAAAAATCTTTTACAAAATTCTTCTTTTGCATGAAAGAAAGAGATCCAAAATTAAGGTGCCCAAACTTTTTGTGCCATAACCAAGACTCATCAACTGAGGCCTTCAAGCAAGCTACTTTTGGTTCGATACTTAACAAAACCATCATATTATCTGTCATAGGAACTTTGGCAACAAGGCCTTTGTTGTTAAAAATCTTACAAAACTTTCCTTCAAAAACAGTCTTGTAATTTTTAGAATTTAGTTGCCCTATGCTAATCAAGTTATGCTTTAAACTTGGAACAAACAAAGTATCATGTATATACATAATATTTCCATTTTTTACTTTTATGGCAAGGGTACCTTTTCCCCTTACTTTTGCCTCATTATCATTGCCAAAGTTTACTTTTCCCTTCACACTCTCATTCAACTTCACAAACAGGTTTTTGTTTCATGTCATATGATTTGAGCAGCCACTATCTAAATACCATACAAAATCATCTTTGGCATCAAAACTATTACATGTGAGAGACAATTTTTGAGAGTTTTCAACTTCATTTTTACTAAAATTTGCATGAAAGGTGTCTCTTTTCTTCTTAAAACAATAGCTTTCAAGGTGACCATCTTTATTACAATAATTGCAATGAAAGTTACCTCTCCCAAGGTTGTTGTTTCTTCCTCTACCACGGCCTCCTCTTCCTTCGGCGCTTACACGACCTCTACCTCCTCTATTTGATGATGAAGAAAAAGTAGAAGTATCATTCATGGTAGTAGAAGATTGGTTCTTCTTGTCATCAACCTTGAACTTGCTTTGGAAATCTTGATCTAGAGGTTCCTCATTCTTTTTTAACCTGTCTTCATGAACTTGAAGGCTTCCAAACAGATCAGCAAGAGTTAGTTGTGATAAATCCCTTGACTCCTCTATAGCGATAGTGATTGGATCAATTTTTTTAGGAAGACTTCTCAAAAAAAAATCAGCAATCCTCCTATCTTCAAGAGATTCACCATGACCATGAATAGAATTCACAATATTTTGAACTCTAGTAATAAAAGATTCAACTCTTTCGTTTTCTTTCATAGAAAGAGATTCAAAATCTCTTCTCAACATTTGGAGCTTGACAACTTTTACCTTTACAGATCCCTTGTATGCCTTCTCCAAGGTTTCCCAAGCATCAAGAGACTTACTACATTTTGCAATCTTAGGAAAAATTGTGATGCCAACTCCAGTTTGAAGGATGAACAAAGCTTTGGCATCATTTTCCCTGTTCTCCTTCAACTCTGCCTTTTGATCAGGCTTTTCAAAGTAAGTTGAAAGTTGATGAGAAGAAGAAGCAACTTTCGACTGCCATGACTGAAGCTTTTACTCCTTTTTTTAGAGGAGGTAAAGGTCGTGGCAGAGGTAGAGGAAGAGGTGGTTGAGGTAGAGGAAGAAGCAGCAGCAGTAGCTCTGGCAGAGGCATTTTTCATTGCAGCTACTGTAATAAAGATGGTCACCTTGAAAGCTATTGCTTTAAGAAGAAGAGAGACACCTCTCAAGCAAATTTCAACAAGGAAGAAGGTGAAATCTCTCAAACTTTGTTTCTTACAAGTAATTGCCTTGAAGCTAAAGATGATTTTACATGGTATTTAGATAGTGGTTGTTCAAATCATATGACTGGAAACATAAGTTTGTTTGTAAAGTTAGATGAGAGTGTGAAGGGAAAAGTAAATTTTGGCAATGATAATGAAGCAAATATAATGGGTAAAGGTACCCTTGCCATAAAAGTCAAGAATGGAGGTGTTATGTATGTACAAGATACTTTGTTTGTTCTAGGTTTAAGGCACAATTTGATTAGCATAAGGCAAATAAACTCTAAAAATTACAAGACTGTTTTTGAAGGAAGGTTTTGTAGGATTTTTAACAATACTACCCTAATTGTTGAAGTTCCTATGACAAAAAATAGGATGTTTTTGATGAGAATGGAATCAAATGTAACTTGTTTGAAGGCTTCAATTGATGTGTCTTGGCTTTGGCACAAAAGGTTAGGAAACCTTAATTTTGGATATATTTCTATGTTGCAGAAGAAGAATTTAGTAAGAGGTATATCCTCTTTCACAAATCCTGGTAACAAGTTATGTGAAGGTTGTGTAATAGGAAAGCAACACATAGATACCTTTCATTTTCATCAATTTAGAACAGTAGAGCATTTGGCTTTAGTACATGCAGATCTTTGTGGCCCAATGCAAACTTTGTCCCTTGCAGAAAACAAATATTTTCTTCTTTTTGTCGATGACTTTTCAAGTATGTCATGGGTTTATTTTCTAAGTGAGAAATCTCAAGCTTTTGGCTTTTTTCAAAAATTTAAAGCACGTGTTGAGAAGGAATCAGGGTTCTATTTGAAAGTTTTAAGAACTGAAAGAGGAGGAGAATTCACCTCCAATGATTTTAAAGATTTTTGCAGCTCACATGGCATTAAAAAGGAGTTAACTACAACTTATACTCCTCAACAAAATGGTACAGCAAAAAGGAGAAACAGAACGATTGTAGATATGGCTAGATGTATGTTAAAACAAATGTCTTTGCCAAACATATATTGGGAAGATGCAGTGCATTCAGCAGTATATATTCTCAATAAAGTCCTACAAAAATGGTAAAGAACTCTACTCCTTATGAAGCTTGGTTTTGTAGAAAGCCAACAATTTCTCATTTGAAAATTTTTGGGTCTACATGCTATGTTCATATTCCTTCTAAACTAAGACAAAAGCTTGATGGAAAGTCAATAAAATGTATTTTTATTGAATACTCAGATGAAAGTAAGGCTTATAGGTGTTATGATCCTCTTACTGATAAGCTTTATGTAAGTAGAGATGTGATATTTGATGAAGGGGGAGTTTATTTTAAGGATGAAAGTGAAGATAAATTGGTTACTCCACATATTGAGAATTTAATCCTTGATGATAATGATTCATCAAAACATCCATCTACAGTGACAATTTCAGGTTCATTTACAAGAGGTTCTCCATCAAAGGCATCTTCATCTAGTTCATCAACAAGTTCTGAAGTTGATACACAAGCAACATCTCCATCTAGTTCTCCTAGAAAAACCAAAAGTTTGAAGGAAATTTATGAGACATCAAGGTATGTTAATGATCATTTTTCTCTTGTTTCTTCTGCAAATGTTGAGCCTGTCAATTTTAAAGAAGTTTGTTTTGTTGAGCCATGGGTGCAAGCAATGGAGGATGAAATGTCTCAAATTCAGAAAAATGACACATCGGAGTTAGTTGAACTCCCTCATGGAAAATCTTCCATTGGAGTAAAGTGAATTTACAAGCTGAAATTTAATATGGATGGAAGCATTTCAAAACACAAGGCACATTTAGTTGCAAAGGGGTATGTGTAATAATAAGGCATTGACTATGAAGATACATTTTCTCCTGTAGCAAGAATGGAAACTGTAAGAACTTTTCTTTCCATAGCATCTTAGTTAAAACTAATAGTTTATCAAATGGATGTTAAATCTGCTTTCTTAAATGGATATTTAAAGGAAGAAGTTTATGTTGAACAACCTCAAGGTTTTATTGTTGAAGGTAAAGAAGATAAGGTGTATAGGCTTAAGAAGGCACTTTATGGTCTTAAACAAGTTCCTAGAGCTTGGTACTCTAGGATTGATAAATACCTTCATGATCATGGTTTTGTTAAGTGTTCTTCTGAAAGTGCAGTCTACAAAAAGGCCATTGGATCAGATTTTATTATTCTCTTCTTGTATGTAAATGACTTAATATTTATGGGCACCTCAATATCACTTGTGAAGGAGTTTAAAGAAAAAATGAAATCAGAATTTGAGATGTTTGATTTGTGGGAGAAATGCAATATTTTATGGGCATGCAAATCAAACAAACAGCTGAAGGTATATCTATTTGCCAAACCAAATATGTTGAAGACATGTTGAGGAGGTTTAACATGTAGAATTGTAAAGTTGTGAGTACTCCTCTTGTTGTTGGGAGAAAATTGATGAAAGAAGATGAATATTCTCTCTGAGATGCCACTCTCTATAGATCCATGGTTGGCAGCTTAATGTATGTGACCACTACTAGACCAAACATTATGTTTTCTGTAAGTCTGGTTGCTAGGTTCATGAATCAACCTCATGAGTCTCATTGGCGAGCGGCTAAAAGAATACTCAGATATGTAAGTGGTACCAGATTTTTTTTATTTTTTATAAAGCTACTAATAATTTCAATATTGTAGCATACACAGATGCAAATTGGGCAGGTAGCTTGAATGATCGCAAAAGTACTTCAAGATATGTTTTTCTTTTTGGAGGAAATCTTGTTTCCTGGAGCAGCAAAAAGCAACCCACAATTGCACTTTCTACAGTCGAAGCGGAGTACATTGCAGCATCATCTACAAACACTCAAGTCATTTGGATGGCAAGATTGTTAGAAGAATTGGGCATGGAAATTCGTAAACCTATTAAAGTTTATTGTGACAATCAAAACACAATCTCTATGACAAAGAATCCAGTTTTCCACAACAGGAGTAAACACATTGACATTCGCCATCACTTCATTAGAGAGCTTGTCAAGCAAGAGTTTCTCTTTTTTGAATTTTGTAAATCTGAAGATCAGCTTGCAGACATTTTTACGAAAGCCCTTCCAAAGGATCGATTGAAGAAACTCAGATCACAGTTGGGAATCCTCAAACTTGACATCAAGGAGGGGATTGAAAAACGTGATGCTTGAGTTTTCGGCATTCAGTTATCTCAGCTGTTCCAGCTGTGTAACCGTAGCTGCCATGTGTTGATCAATCACTGCCACGTTTCTTTTCCTATCCGCTGCATTAGTATTTCAGTTCAGCTATTTAAATGTTAGTTTGATTTCCATCAAACACAGTTTTTTGGTGAATGAATGTTGTGATAGAGAAAGACTCTTAGTTGATTGTTAGAGAGATCTTTCTTTGGCATTTTGTGGAACAGAGGATGCTTTGTTTCCCTCTTTGATTTACAGTTGTAACAGAGGTACTATGTATCTCTTTTTTTTCAGAAATAAAGCATAGACAGTAGTATTCAGAAACAGAAACAGAGTAGTTTTCCCTGAGTGTGAGGTCTATTGCTGTAGTTTTTTATTGATATTCAGTTTTCTGCATTCTGTCATTTTTGTTAAGAAGTTTAATCAGGGTCTGCATTTTTTCCGGGGTGTGACTCTTGTGAGCACATAATTCCTAAGCATTATGAGCAAGCAGATGTGCTCACATGTGTTCACAGTTAAGACAAACTAGGTCCATAGTGCAATTTTCTTCCATTTCACAATTGAAAAAACTCAACTATAGCAGGTTTAGCATTCTGAGTTCTTTCCACCTCATTATTCAAAGTGAAATTACTACAATTAGAATTGGCTATGGTAACATATGGCAATTGTTGTAGTTTATGGAGTTTCTTTGTTCAAATGCATCTTATTTAGTATTAGTGAGGCAGCAATAACAGCACAAATCTCGTAACAACATTCTTAAACTTGACTTATTTCACATTCTGAAACAATTTTAATAACCTTTCTGATATCTATGGCTGATATCCGCGTTACAATATGTGAAGTATGTGATGTGCCAAATGGGGTATGCTGAACTTTGAACTTAAGACTGATCACTATCTTTTGTGAAAATGTGTCTTATATTTCATTACTAAACAATAAAAAAGGAACATAAAGAATGATTCATCCTGGAGCCAAACTACAGTCACAGATTACCCCTCCCTACATAAGCAAAGAGAGCTAGCATGTCCGCCTTCGCTCCAATCTCATGAGAATATACATCTTTTCTGAAAATGCCAATCCTGGCTGAAATATGTAAGGCCAGCTCTGATTGTAAAGTTGTGACTTTTCCCCAAGGGAATGGATTAGTTGCCTCATAAAAGACTGCATGACATCTTCTTTCCATAGAAGGCATATGCGTGCCAGTCGGATCACATCCCAAATTGAGTATTATACCTTGAAGTTTCAATAGCTTGAACTACTTTTGTTGTTGGAGGTCTGTGCTACTTCTAATATATATTGCCTATGCTGCTAGAAAGTCTGTTGAGTATCCTGGGCTTCTATTTCAGGTTTCTATTTCAGGTTGAAGCAATTTGATATATTCCATGCGAAGAAATTACAAGCACGACGCAACTGAAGTATCGCAATGATAATTGATAAAAATTCAATAGTCCATCGGAAGAATGGTAGACAATGCAGCTCCCCATTTTAATCTGCAGCATGATAGGCATCATTAATTAAAATCATGAGCATGGTAAGGAGGGTAATGGACAATTAGACCACTTGCATTGTCATTCTCTACAGAAATGGAATGAGAATACTTCTACAGATAATTTGTCGCTCAAATCAACAAAGAAAGTATAATTTCATTATTCATGCTTCAGAAAATTTTGCATCAGCTGAGAGAGTGGACTTGTATGGCATACAGCAATTAACGGGCAGACATACTTGAAAAAGATAATAACCATAATAATTCGAATTTCCTGTAGCTAGGCCTTATCCTTTTCTGATGAGAATAGTCTTCATTAAACGTGTTAGATTTGTTCTAGATTAATAAGTTTTCATGAAACATTAGTCACGAACTGCTGAGCAGTTCGTGGTATTTTAAATATTATAATGAATATGTATTTTAAATATTATAATGAATATGTATTTTAAATATCACGAACTGCGCAATGTAACTAAATACCACGAACTGCGCAATGTAGGAGCAAGGATCCACATTGTTTGACCGTGTGGTGTGATTAGTTTGCATCAAGGAAAGAGGAATTACCGGAGTAGGCCGTTGAATATGCTGTTAGTATCTACTCCATTTGTGGAGTCGTTGTTTGCTTGAACGCAGCCTGCACTTGGAAGAGTTCATGTGAGTCACTCATATGAAGATATCAGCCCTGTTCATCTGAGGATGGAACAAAAGTTTTCAATGCTGCCTTACACAGAAAATGAAAGATGCAACTCATGGGCACGCTTATGTTTTTGAATAAATTTGTATTTTTGGAGAAAATAGTTTTATTAAATTTTATGAGAAGGCATTGTGTTAATTATTTGTAATATATTATTATTATCTGTCTGTGAGTTTTTTTTATGAAGAACTCATTATAGAACAGAACATCATAATGTAAGCTGGTGGTTCTTGATGTGTGAGGTGTCACAAGGACACGTTATTGGTTTGGTTATGTCTACAGTGTGTTACTGCTTGTGGTTTTTGGAGGATGTGGTGACCCAAGAACAATGGCCACTGGTTATATGTATAGTTTGTGATCATTGTGTGTTTGTAAAATAGGTCACTTTGTAAGATTGATTGCTGGATACATTCAGTATCTAGACTGCTCTCCTATACGACTGGCGAATACAGCGCACTATGTACTTCGACAGGTGGGAGCATGTCAATAGAATGATTCAATATCTAGAAAGTTTTTCTGTCAAATATAGCAAGCTATGGACTTTGACAGATGTAAATATGTCAAGAATCGCCAATCATTACAAATATGTCATTGATGGTAAAAAGCAATTGTATCTTCAATGGATGATGTGGTAGCTCGAACGAATGGGTGAGAAAGAGCGTAGTCTATGCGAGTTCAGATGTCGGTAGAAACGCTGATGAAGACCAGACCAGACAGATATCAATGTCCAAATATATTTTTAAGTGATTTCAGTATTGTTATTTGTGATGTAAGCATTAAGGGAGGGTGTTAGAGTTAATGCTTACATTAGTAAATTGTGTTCATTTAAGTTTCTGTGGTGAAAATTAAGTTCAGAATTAGTCGGAAAATCCACAGTGTTGATGACATCTTGTCGTCGACGTTTCGGATCCATAGCAGGATCCATCATCAGGACAAAAAAGTCTGGGAAAAATAGTAAGAGAAGAGCCTTTATTAAATAGTGATGAGGCGGGTGAAGGAGATACGCTTGGCTGAGTGAAACCCTAGTTTTAGGAGAAAATTAGGGTTGACCAGAGGTTTTGGTAAAAATAATAATAATTTTAAGTTGATTAAGGGCTAGATTAAGGTTAAATTAGTGATGAAACCCTAGAATCGAGGGAGTTCATAAAATCTTAAGTTAATGTTAGTTATTGTCAAAGAGATAACACCTAGGTTTGAGGGAAATAATATTAGTCTTAAGTTGGTTTAATTATAAGCTATTTTTAGGTTTAAATTATTAATAATTAAGTAAGGTTCATAAAAATGCTAGAATTAGGTTCAAAATTATTAAGGCTAAACTTATTATTTTATGTTAAAAAGGCTAAAAATAGGGTTGACTGAAAAGTTGACCATAGGTTTTAGTAAAAATAATATTAATTTTAAGTTGGTTAAATTAATGATGAAACACTAATTTAACCTTAATCTAGCCCTTAATCAACTTAAAATTATTATTATTTTTACCAAAACCTCTGGTCAACCCTAATTTTCTCCTAAAACTAGGGTTTCACTCAGCCAAGCGTATCTCCTTCACCCGCCTCATCACTATTTAATAAAGGCTCTTCTCTTATTATTTTTCCCAGACTTTTTTGTCCTGATGATGGATCCTGCTATGGATCCGAAACGTCGACGACAAGATGTCATCAACATAGTAAATTGTGGTTTGCTAATTGTACATGAATTGGTTCTAGGGTATATTAGCTAATTTTAGAAATCTAGATCCACTATTCTTGGATTTAAAATATTCAACTATTCTTATAAATATGTAATTTGTTTGAATCAATAATATCAAAGTGTGTGAAGTATTTTGTTCGAGGAAAATGTCTTCTCTCTCATTTATCATGCTTGATTCATAAATAAGTGTGGAAAACTTAAAAGTATTCCGATTCAAATTTCAGGACTTGAGCATGTTGACATTGCCCTGCGTGTGCATTTCCAGAGCTGTACAAATTAGGGAAAATTTTCTTCAAATATATTAGAAGTTAGAAGTTGATTTAGGGCATGAGATGAAATGGGTTTGTCGATGATTGAATGCAGAATCGAAAACATCTTTGAAAACTTGATTTGAGTCATTTACCAGCCCTTGGCAAGCATTTTAGTGATGATGACATGCATTTTCTGGAAATGTCAAAAGCAGTGTCAGAGAGCAGTTTGGTAGACCAGCCAGGTGCAGTTGAAGATTAATCAAGAAAAACTAAGACTTGAATTTAGTAGACAGTATGGCAGAATAGAGAACTGTACTTTCAATTTTCCCTTTTGATGCATTTAAGGAGGTCTGGTGGGCATTTTGGAAAGGCCTCAAAGACTTTTTTTGGACACTGTGTAAAGAAGGAAATTTTATGGTATTTTTGCACAGTAGGGATCTTTCATATCAGAATTTAAAATCTAGAATTGTAGGAAGGTGAGCAATGGAGAAGCAAACATTTTCCAACTTGAATCACTCAATTTGGATTTGAAATGAACCATAGGTATGCATTTTGGTGAAGCAAGCAAACTTGGTTGACTTTGATAAAAAAAAAGCAGAAATCACTGAATTGGCAGATTAACTGCTTGCGTTTGGCAATGAATTTGGAAATTCTGAAATACGGGTTTTGTAGTCAATGTTTCAGACTTTAACCCCGTACCTTTGTATTCTGCTTGGCATGCTCCTCAACAGACTAGCGGGTTTATTCCTGAGCCACTTGAAGCTGATGTAGATCCCCTGTTTTAAACTTTTAACAGCAGACTTAGATTTTGAGCACTTCATGGAAATTTGAAATTGTTGCATATATTTTGAGTATATGGGAGAAGGAGATAGGTATGATGAAACATCATCCACAACCTCAGAGTTTTTAAGTGTACATAATTCATTAGGTAGTACATTTTAAAAATGCATTTACCAGGGGTGGCAGGAGTGGGGAGTCTTCATGATCCCAGAGGAACTCCAATAATTTCTTATGCCTGGGTCTAGGGAACGTCTCAAACAATTTGGTATGCCTGGGTCTAGGGAATGTCTCAAACAATTTGGCTGAAGCATATGCTCTATGTTATGGTCTCTCTATCACTAAAAAGGCAGGTATTAGAATTTTATCAATCTTTGGGAATTCAATGATCGTCATCAAAACAACGATTGGTAAATCCTATCCTGAAGGATCAAAACTCAAAAACATCATCTCCAGAATCAAGCAGAAAATTAACTCCTTTGTTAGAGTCCTTTTTCCATATAAAAAAGATCTGAATGAAGAGGCAGATCAATGAGCCAAATGAGCTTTAGCCCTGGCATCTTGTAAAAAAATGGGGTTTATGACTTTATGGTCATCCCCGAAATCTTTGTTTAAGTGGGTTTCAATTCACATTAAATCTGGAATCAATCAATCATTATTGCAAGTTGGCAAAGCCTTGGGAAGGGCGACCTGAGGATGCATAACATTCTTCGCTCCATGCGAAATAAACCCTGGTTTGTGGCAAATGAATGCTATTAAGTGTGTTGGTACACTCGAGGTGGGATAATGGCAGAGCTGAGGATTGAGCGTTGGGATATTTTAGGCTGCATCATGCACCAGGTATTCTGGTATGCTGTTTTGGCCGGTGTTTTGGTAGCCTCTGGATTGGTTTTCTCTTAACCTTCTGTGTGTGTGAGAAGCCGAATGTTTCAATCCTTTCTTGTCACCGCACTTTGGCTTGTCACGACCTGCTTGATATCTCTTTCTCTGAATCAATAGAATTTGAAGTTTTTGAGGCATTCAAGTGATGGAAATCGCAGGAAGGAACAGCATTTGGAATTGGGGATAATCTACAGCAATCCACTAATAATTTGGGACCTTGCTATTTTCGGGGCTAGGCAAATTCTGTTAGTAATTTTCCAGTCAGGAATTGGGTTAGTTCTAATTCAGACCCACTTCTTTTATCTTTTGAATCTGTAGTTAGTTGTTTAGAAGCTTGTTGTGTTTGTGTGATTGGGGGAAATTTGGTGTTACACGGGCTTGTGTTTCTTTGTGAAAGCTACGCACCCTGACTCTGGGTACAGTATAGCAGTTCTCTCTTGGACTCGGGCCTTTCATGAAGTGACTCAATTCTTTATGCACGGTGCATATGACACTGTAAATTCAAATTTAGATTTTAGGCAATCGTTTAATGTTGGTGTGCTTAATCTAGTTGGTGTGAGCAGCAGGTTGGGTTATCAGTTTCTCCCTCAAGTTTATTGTGCAGGTGTCTTATCATGGATAATGAAAAGGTCCAAGACCTCCGCAGAGTCATGCGTCACCTGATGACCTCATTCATGCCAATCATAGCACTCTACTAACAGTATTCTCCAAAATTACAGAGATTGCGTAGGTTTGCACCACTCAAACTGTTAATATCATCAGTATCCTGGTGCACCAGACGCAGAGACTGGATTCCACCGAAGCAGAGTGCAACAGGCTGCAAAGCCACCGATTGCATGGACTCTTTATCAATGGCATCCAATAACAGGGAAACAGAGAACTCGTTTTAAGCTGTGCTAAAGGAAGACGAGATGATCTATCAGTTGAGAGACCTTATGGAAATTGAAGGATAAAGCTCCCCTCAATTTGATGAGGGAAAGAAGATGAGGGTAATGCTCTTGTTTGTCATTAATATTATTTATTTCCAAGTTATATCTATTTTAGGAGTCTATGTAAAACAGGCCACTTGCAGGTCAAATATGAAGCATTGCATTTGGGTGGTTAAAGTAGTGGGAAGGCCAAAATCCAAAGATCACGTGTAAAAAAGTGAGAACTGTGAATCAGCAAAGGAGCTTTGGCTCTCAGTTTATTCCTTTGTTGTTGTGATCTGTGGAGAAGCTAGGGACCGTGATGACTTTGTGAATGTAATAAGGCCAAGAGTTTGGGCCAGTGCTATTGAATAAAAGACGGAAAAACTTCAAGTTGATGGATTCTTTGTCTATGTTTGATTGTTGTGTCGATTTCTGTTCAATGCATGGTGTGTGTTTGATAATTTCCACTGTAATTCTGAATTTCTGATTGTAATTCTGAATTTCTGATTGCAGTGCCATATTGCATCACATAAGGTAAAGCCGATTTAGTTATAATAAGTAGCAGTAACTAAGCCATCCAATTAACGAAGGCTTTGAATAACAAAAAAGGTTATGAGAGTTAAAGTTAAGCATTTTTCAGATTTAGCATTTTATGTAAAAACTCTTCCCGATGTTATAATGTTATCATATAGGTTTACCAAATGAAAAGTAATCTTCCTCAGATTACATTCTCCTACTTCCACACCTGCCATGACCAACCTTCTTTATTCATCATTCAGCTATTTACTACTTTTCACTAGGATCAGATCCACTTCCTTTTAAGGCAAGTTATAGTGCCTCAAATCTTTCCCTACGATTTCAAATCGATGGACTTCATTAAAAAAAAAATCAGATAACTAACTAGTCACTTCCAGCGGTCATGCCATACAGAGAATATCATCTCTATCGTTGCAAATCAACACATTACAAATTTATCCCTGAATTCCTTTGTTTCTGTTAAAATAAAGGCATGAAAGCACTCAACATATATTACAAAAGGTTATGAAAATGTTTCGATTTAGTTGGTCACTATCAAACAAAATAGCAAGTTTTTAAATCTACAATAAACCTTCTAATCTCGTTTTGATTATCTTACCTGTTGACGGGAGAACATCAAGAATAGTATACCACCATTACAGATCTACTGAGAAAGCAACTTAAGGATAACTAACCTGTTTTTGGAGGTCAAGGTGCCTTAGAAGGAGATGCGAAAGGAGCTAGGGAAGCGAAGTGGTACTAGAGGTCCATAGCTCAGTAGATCATCTAAAACCATTATTGAAGCAAAGAAAAATACCACTATCAACAACCTTACAAGCATTAATCCAGATAACAAAACTTTGGGGACATATTTTAAAGTCTTTCTCCAAAGGACCGGATTTCAATTGGGGTTCATAAAGTTGTTTTCTCGTTCTATGTCCAATATATCTTCCTTCAACAGTTATAAGTTTAGGATATGCTAGTATAATATGGAGCTTTCTTTATACGTGTGAGACCGGCCAATATAGATAGACCATTAAGGTTTATGTATGTACGATGAGAAGTCACTGTATCCATATTTAGACATGGGGAACATGCAGGATTAGCTGGCCAAAGCCCAACTCAAGACAGAATTTTGGATAGTCTGTATTAGTGATAGATTTTTGTTGTTTTTTCCATGGAAACCTGGCCAAAGATGGTGTCAAACCCCTCCTTGAAAGGCCCACGGATTAATCTTCTACAACGGTAAGAAGCGGGAATTAATCTTCTTGAAAGGTCTGCATCAGTTCTAACAATATTGCAAAGTCAATTGCTTTAATCTAGCGGGTAAAGAAGACGAGGCTTTTGGGCTTTAACAAGGCCAAAGTGTTTGGGGTCTCCAAGCTCTTTAGAAATTTTGCTAACAAAAAGGGGTTTTCAAAGATCCCCCATAAAAGAAAAGCTTTTTCAAATTTACCAAAGGTCCAAAACACTTCCAATTTTATTGACTCCAATTTCACTCATGTTTGTAGATCTTGGAACCACATGACTCATTCATTTGCTAAGACAGGTGTCTATTTAGCTGATGGAGATCTTTAGGAATCCGAAAAAGGATTTCAAAACAATCCATGGAGAATATTCCACAAGTCTGTCTGTTTTGCTTGATTATGTCTTTTCATTCTAGGGATAAGTACCCTTTCATCCGAGAAGGGTTCAAGAAAAAGAGCAAATCATGATTTTTTTTAAACTGACAATTCCATAAAAGATGATTCTGGCAATCTGAGATACAAAGCATCAAAATCGCGAGGCATTTGGTGCATGTCATCCTTGTTATTCATTTAAACAAGGCTTAGTATAAAAAGGTCTCACTACTGAAGTAACTTGAAGAGTAGGCAGAGTTATTGAATCATTCATCATGGAGAAGACATAGAATGAGATTCAAGTATGCGTGTTTGGATATCAGAGAAGAACCATTCTGTAGAAAGGCAACTCAAAGTTGATGTTCAGAGACTTGAAGACAAGGTAGAGGACTGCATTGGATGCCTGGAGAGAGGAGAGAAGATACGAGAGCTGCAAAAGGCTGCAATTGTTGAGGTCAATGTTCTGAAAGATTGAATATGAATTATGACTGTATGAATTATGAAGTTAGAAACAGTGTAATCTCTAATTTTTATGTTTCTCCAAAGCTTTCTTCTCTTTTTTTCAACATATAAGTTAAATATATATTTATAAAAAAATTAGTGTTCGGGTGCTAATTCCCTGATGCCTAATTTTGGGATGGTTGCCACACCCACACCGGAATCTTCTGCCATTTCCGATTGCACCCACAATTCTTGTAACTTTGGAGTAGTCTGAGTTCTGTATCATTTTTATGTAAGATTTGTGGTCAACTCTAGTAGAGTCCAAGACCTCTATAGGGTATGCCAGGCTTTCTGATGGGTTAAGAGTTTGGTTTATACAGAGCCAATGTAGCATATTTTTCATAAATAGGAATCTGAGACTGGTTTCTTTTCAAAAATTATAATTTTTTCCAATAAAAAAGCTCTTTCAATTCTTCAGCGATTTAGTTGTATTTCAGAAATGTAGTTTAACATAAATAAGAAAAAACATTATTGTCAAATCTTGTTAGTGCGATTGGATTTCGAGGGTTTTGTTTTGTAAGGCAACCAAGGTTTGAAACTTGCGGTAGTCAGAAGGAGACACCCAAAAAAATCCAGCCATGTTAAGGGTTGGTGTGACCCAGGACGGATGCAATCCCCGAGTAATTTTGACAGCTTAGATACCCCTAGGTCGCAATTTCTTAGACCACAGGCTAGTCCCCACAGGCAACAAACACGCTAACAAATAATAAAAAAAAAGCAAAAACACAACAATCCTTAAACTAAAACAACACCAACAACCAAACAACAATAAATTTTGAAGAGGTTACATCCTACAAACATTTGAAAATCAACTTCTTCTCCTAATATGAAGTGAAGACAGTACATAAAGACAATAATATATAGAGGTTGGAGTGCATGATTTGGAATGAAAAACAAACACAGAGCTGCAGAATTCTAAATATGGCTATGAATAAACACAAATATAAAATAGGGGTGGATGTATCAATTAATGAGAAGAGAAGCCTAATCCTCTCCCTAACCCATCATATTATTTGCATGCAACTCGCTAAATTTCCATTTCCTCACTCTCTTGAGATGGCCTTCTCTCAGTCTTCCAACATAATATTCCAATATGGGAGGTCTAATCAGTGAACTTTACGCCTCTCTTTCAAGCTGTTACTTTAGTTTCCCCAACATTTAGACATCCCGGGATTCTTTCTGGTAATTCCAAATGACAGTATTGTTCAATGATGGCGGAAAGGGCACCCATTTTGTATGCGTTCAGAGGTAACCAATGGCTACGGTTATTGACTCTAGACTCGAGGAATGCCTAGAGCCATTCTGGATCTTCAAGAAGAAGCGCAATAGAATTTTCAAAAGCATTAAATAGAGCTTCTTTCTTGGCCGGACATGCAGGCTCTTCTGAGGTCTTCACTGGCCTTTCATGGACTGGTGCAAAGTGGATTCCTGGTCAATGGGCCTTCAGCTCGACATTGAAGGATGTCTTGAGATGAATCCACAGCACTTATTCATCTGCTGGACTTGCATGCAACCTTGAGGTTGTGACTGCAACAGCTTTCTCCATTCTGACTGCAAGAATTTAAGATGGAGGCCAGAGTGCTGGACAGAGATGCTGTGGTGGCTAGCACACTTTGGAATGATAGTCTTAGGGGATAGATTACTATTTTTTATCTTTAGTACGTATGTATTCGACAGTTTCCATTTTCTGGGCTTTAAAAAAATATTAACTTTACAGGACAAACTTACAATGCCAATCCTACTTTATGGACGAAAAGTTTAAGGACGAATCTGGCAAGAAATCTAGAGGAGAATGAATCCATATGTAGCTGGGTTTGCATGATCTAACAGACCCAAAAAAAAATCCTTCTGGTATTCAATGGAGAAAGGGTCTGCAATGGAATCTCTTCTTATGAAGGCTACGTTGGAAAAGGCCCAAATTCTGAAATGGGTAATCCTTTTTGTGGGTTTACATGCAGTTTTCCGATTGTAAAACCAGTAACCACTACACCAGGCCCATTTCAAGAACCCAAGAGTCACCTGGCCGCTGAGCTATTTTAACATACTTCCTGTGCTAGTTTGTGTATCTATACATAAATACATGTAAAAATTACATAGACAGATATTTTTCAGTAAAAGATATTGCATAAATGCCAATGGAATTTCAAAATTGAAAACATGAAAAAGCTGATAAATCAATACTACCAATGTAGAGAGAGTAAAGCCATCTGCAGGTACAGGAAGGAATTTACCATTAAAAGTGGGTCAATCCAATCCCAATGTGAGTTGCAGCTCTTCCAAAGCTTCAGCAAGGACGTCCAAGCTCAGAGCTGCCAGTCTCGTCAGTTCCACCATGAATCCCCAGTTAGCCATATATATCTCGTAGCTCATCTACAGTTCCTTTCAGCAGTCTACAAGGTCTTTCATTGTCCTATAAATAGAGGTTAGTGCGGTTCTGGCAGATAAGGCTTCCAGCACATCTCCGTATGATCATGACTACTGGTCATAGCTGACACCACAGAAGATTCATATTGATTGAATCGCTTTATATTAGCAAAGAGGCTTCCAAGTCAGGCAGGTCTTCTGTCCTTTTCATTGTCTTGAAAATGGTTATGAAAAGAAATAAGCAGCATAGACGGGCATCCAATATCATGATTCGTGTGTCGTCCGGTTTGAATTTTGAACATGGGAAATCTCAAACTTTAGGTGGGACCATATCGTACAGGGAAGTGAAATGAGCTTTTCCAAAATGATAATAACTACTTTATTTAAGTGAGATCGGAAGAGCGGTTCAGC
>CBVK0100154093.1:0-29566 GCA_900067695.1 Picea abies
ATATATATATATATATATATCAAATGACAATAAATCACAACCATCAACATCATCATAAAAATCCATAATCGAAACAAATAACCATGTACTATAACTAGATTACTTGCACACAAGTGTCTTGAAAGAATAAGTTGATAACATGTGCTCACAAGAGTGGGATGTTACATACACCCCCTTTTGTTTTAAACGTCGTCCCGAAGTTGTACAGTATATAAAATGCAACAATAAAAGTATCTAACAAGATCTATATATCTAATCTATCAAAAAAATAAGGAAATTGTTGATGCATATCATATGTGTCCTCTCACGTAGTCAAGTGTGGACTATAATTGTCCCATTGGACCTTGACCTGATCGACTATTCGACGACGTAGCTATCGAATGTGATGGTCTAGAATGTGGATTGGCTCTACCATGAGAGCACCCTCATCTGACACTTACAAATAACTCATGTCAATCACATGTGTAGGATCACTAACATAATGTCTCAAAACATATACATGAATAACACTGTGCATATGCCTCAAAGAATCAGGCAAGGTTAGTTGATAAGCCATGGGTCCTTTATTTTCCACAATCTCGAAAGGTCCCACAAATATAGGAGAGAGCTTAGCACCCTTTCCAAACTTGACCGAACTCTTGTGTGGTCTCACTTGCAAGAAAAATCGGTCGCCAACTTCATAATTGCGGTCAACACGATGCACATCAACATAACTCTTATGTCGATCTTTCACTTATTTAATCCTTTGTCTTATCGATTGCATGTATTCTTCCATTTCTTGGATCACTTCTGGTCCTACCATGACACTATCCTCAAGTCGATCCCAGCTCAATGGCATCCGACATGGTCTCTTGTAAAGGAACTCAAATGGTTTCATCTTAATGGTACTTTGATAGCTTTTGTTGTATGCAAACTCTACTAGTGGATATAACTCTTCCCAAGGTTTATATTGGTCCTTTACATACATATGCAACATATCTTCCAAAATTTGGTTCATTATTTTTGTCTTCCTGTTTGTATCAAGGTGATATGTTGTACTAAAGTTCAGTTGTGTTCCCAAAGCCTCTTGGAAACTAGTCCAAAATTGTCCTATAAACACCGATCATCGATCGTATATGATCCTTCTTGGTACACCATGTAACCTTACAATATCGCTGACAAAAACGCTAGCTATTTCTAGCGCCTGATACGTCGTATGTACAGGGATAAATATGCACTCTTCGTCAAAGTGTCAAATACCACAAAAATCAAGTCTTGTCTCCTTGCTGTCAGTGACAATTTAACAATAAAGTCCATCAAAATGACCTCCCATTTCGATTCTGGAATAACATGTGGTTTTAATAATCCTGTTGGATGTCTATGTTCATCTTTCACTAGCTGATATTCTAGAAATTTCTCTAGGTAACTAACAATGTCTGCTTTCATTCCCTTCAAGAAGAATAAAGGCTTGAGGTTTTCCTTCATCTTCGTGACTCCCAAATGAGCCATGTACACTGCTCTATGAGCTTCGCTCAAGATCAAACTTCTTAATCCGTCATTAGGCGGTACATAAATTCTGTTGTTATACCTCATCAATCTGACATCGTCCAAAGTATAACCTTCAAATTTCAGTATCATCGTGGTATCTTGTCCAATATTTTCTTTAACTTCCTTGTGCCAATCATCATCTATCTATAACTCTATAATCTTTTCTCGAAGATTCGTATTGAGAGGTATTACCGAGAATATGTGAGGTCTCTAACTCAACGCATCTTCCACTCTGTTCACCGTACCTTTTATGTAAGTAATCTCAAAGTCGTATTCGCTAAGTAATTTTGACCAACGCCTCCGTCGTGTGCTCATGTCACTCTGCGTAAATATATGTTGTAATCTACAGTGATATGTCTTTAATTTGAATTTTCGTCCAATCAAATAGTGTCTCCAAACTCTCAAGGCATATACAAGTGATAATAACTCCAAATCATGTGTTGCATAGTTCTCCTCGTGCCTTCTCAATTTCCTTGAAATGTAAGCGATCACTCGACCGTCTTGCATCAATACTTAACCTAAACCTTCCTTGGATACATCTGTGCATACCAAGAATTCCTTCTCCATGTCAGGGACTTTTAGTATCGGCGTTGTCTTCAACAACTCCTTGAGCCCTTGAAATGCTTCCGCACGTTTCTCGCTCCATATAAACTTCTTGTTTTTCTTCTGCAATTCCATGATTACATTTGCTATATTTGAAAAACCTTCGACGAACCATCGGTAATATCCTGCTAAACCCATTGTTGGCTCTTGACCATGTTTTGTGGAAATGCTAGTGATGTTTGACCAATTTTGGGACTTCGACAGGCTGGTCGAAGACGGAGTGCTAGGCGAAGCAGAGATCGTGGGATCTCACCCCCTTTTGCGGGCTTCTTGGGTTAAGGGTTTATGTAACGGGTATGGGATTTCGGCCCATGGGTTTACCCATGCTTAGGCCCATTTTTTTAATGTATAAATAGATATCTAGGCGATGTAAGAAGGAGTGAATAGATCTAGTAGAATCGACTTAGTGTGGATCTAGAGACCTTGTGCATACTATGTGTTAAGACTTGCAGAGCTATGTGAAAGTGATTGTAAGAAGTTTGTGTGCAGACTGTGTAAGAAGGCTTTGTGTTGTGACCTAACTTGGGGAAGGGAGATTTGGCAAGGTGTGCATAGATATCATGTCCTATGCGGAGTGGATTTTGTGGCTATGTGCATCTATGAGATTAACAAAAGATAATAAAGAAGAAGAAGAGTTGGTGGGCATAGCCCCACACTAGGGTGAACCACGTATACCTTGTGTTATGGTGCTTGGTTCTATGTTGTTCATGTGTTTATGTGTTTATTTTCTTAGTTCTTTATTCTGGATAAATGTTTAATGGTTGGTGATGTGAATGAATGCTAGATCTGATCTATTTCTATGTGCTAAGTTCTTGGATGTGTTAGATCTTGTTGAATACTGTGTTGTCCTGTAATTAGGGTTTTTCCCTACGATGTGAATAAGGGTTAAATGATAATGAATGTTAATTGTTAAGTGCTTTGTTAAGTACTTTGATCACAGATCTGTGTCCCAGCTAGGTTGTAGACACTTGAGTCCTGCAACCCCCCCTGCCTCTACCTCATATGAGACTTCATATGCTTCGCAAGTGTTTCCGAAAGGGTTGGTAGTTAGGGTTTTTTTGGTGAATTGTTGTAGTGTTGAACCCTGGGTCTGCCCCTGTGCCAACAAATGGTTTTGTTGTCGGGACTGAAAATGTGATTGTTGGGAACTAAAGAAAAGAAAGCTCTGTGCGTAGATTTGTTATTGTAGTGCGTAGTACCCTACTTGACTTGTGAAGATCTGTGCTAAGAAGGGAATCAGATCTGAATAAAAGAGGTAATATCTTAAATCTTTGTGCTCTAATAAAGGTAAGATAAGTGGAAATTTTTGTTTTGAAAGAATGGATCTAGGTATGCTTGATAGATTTTGTCCTAGCCTGAAAACTAGGACACAACTAGAAGAAAAAATATTTGATATGGATAGATCCAATAGAAATAGTGAAAGATATGTTATTCCTATGCATAGAGACAATTTTTGGACTAACAAATGGATGCAGGATCCTAGAAAAAAAAAATTGCAGGTTCAGCACTGTGATCCCAGTGTGTAGTACAGGAAAAGTCGGGGATAATTTAAGAGAAAGAGAGGATTGACTCTTTGTTATAGTTGCAAAAGACTAGGACATCTTGCTAAGGAATGCCCTGGTAGAGGTCCTAATTGTCTTTGTTGTAAAGCTATGGATCATGAAGTTTTGGATTTCCCTAGAATGATTGCTAAAGTTGAAAAGATGAATATGAGAGAAGAAAACCATAAGAAAGGTCAAGAAACTAAGAATGTGATAGAACCCCAGAAAGAATCAGAGACTATAGTATTGCAGATGAAAGAAACCTTGAATGATCACAGAGACATAAGTTTATCAGAGATATTCAAAGAGGAGTGCATAGAAACAAGAATAATAGACTTTGACATTGACTATGTTCTGGACGAGGAAACACAGGTGAATATTATGATAGAATGTACTTGGGAAATTTTGGGAAGACCTACTATGGTTCCTTCATTGGGAGGAATAGGATTGTTTAAAGGAAATTTGATAACCCTATGCGGAAGACTTACCCAGGTATCTATGAGCTCTCATGCAAATTTGACAGAAGAATAATTCGAGGTCGTTAGGTTTGTTGAGAACAACGCCCCATTTTCTATTTTGCTAGGAAAAACTTGGGCTGAGAAAGACCAGACCCGAAGGAAAGAAGAAGAGGAAGATCTAGAACAGAAAAAGCAAGAACTAAGAGATTTCATGGTTAGGAGAATAACACACTTAATAGAATAAGAAGAGGACAAGTCAACTCTATTCAGGACTTGATACTTATATGTTGAAGTTGAAATAACACAAACAAACTTGAAGAACTTATCCATGCAGAAGAGTAGAGCATTTACTCCAGAAACAGTAAGAAAAGAAGTATTACCCTCGAACCCTATGAAATACCCTCAATAGTATGAAGTTACTATGCTAAGAGGAGATAAGAACAATAATGGAAAAAGAAATCCAGAGATGCAGATCAAATGAAAGAAAGCCAAAAATCTCAGTAAGAAGAAAGCAACGTTAGAAAAATTGCAAGAGGTTCCAGAGAGGA
This sequence comes from Picea abies, assembly GCA_900067695.1. Classification (NCBI taxonomy): domain Eukaryota; kingdom Viridiplantae; phylum Streptophyta; class Pinopsida; order Pinales; family Pinaceae; genus Picea; species Picea abies. The sequence continues at coordinate 4,678 of CBVK0100154093.1, forward strand.
CTTCGCAGAAAGAAGGCTTGCAGAACTTGAACCTCGTTGGAATAGCAGAATAGTGCAAACTACCACTTTGCCATGGCTAAGTGTTGGCCCTTTGGTATGGAAGTAAGAAAATATTAAGGAAGAAAAGGTGAAACACGAACTACGCGGAAGACACAGTGACTGATACTGGGTCGAAGTGAGAAAAAGAGAAGAAAAGTGGGAGTGAAGTCCGAGAGAACAAGTCGTTGGACGAGGAGATCGAGGATGTCAGATGAGTAAGGAAGACAGATCGTGGACAACTCAGCAAGCAGGAAAAATCCACCGTAGGATTCTTTGGAGCACCTCGCGGGAAGAAAGGAAAGACATGCTAGTGAAGCCCTTAAAACGTGGTTCAAGTTGACCTAGGGTTTTAGACACATAGGGTTTTGGTATCTAGAGTTTTAGCACTTAGGTCTCGGTCTAAGGTTATCAATGAGATATTGTAATGTATAAATAAAGGTCAAGAGGACCTTGGATGGTTTTATCGATGATGTCATGAGGAGATATTGCTAGTGAGAGGGAACCATTGTATTATGAGAGCCTTCTAGTATTGTAAGATCTTCAGCTGGGTGTAAAGATCAACCCTGCAGCTGGGTGCACAGGGAAGGGAGAAAGAGAGATGAGAGGAAGAGAGAAGATATTCTAGCTAAGAGTGCATATAGAATTGTATGCTTTCATCTAATATATTATAAATCACAGTTTTGTGGATGTATCCCTAGGGAGAAGGTGAACCACGTATACCTTGTGTTATGTGTGATTGATGTTGTATTCTTTGTCATTTGATATGCGGGTATTGTGATATCGTGTTAGATCTGATATATAACTTGCACAGTAGTTTTAAGGAAGATAAAGAATACTAGGTTGTTGTGTCGTGTTGCTTGAATCCACTTTACATTCCTTCTGGTTGTAGACACTTGTGTCCTGCAACCCCGTATAACTACTTCGGGTGAGACTACATTTGCCTCGCAGGTGTTTCCAAAAGAGCCAATAGTTAGGGCTTGTTTGTGCACTCTTGAGTATTGAACCCTGGGTCTGCCCCTGTCCCAGCAAATGGTTTCATTGTTGGGACCAGGATCTCCTTCAAGGAATGTCAAGGTGGTTTCAATCGAAGACAGAGATTCAGAAGTGGATAGAAGATCAAGAAAAGGACTTCGCCTAAGCCCAGAACAATAACCCTAATCTCAGTACAGAGGATTGGTTGGGAAGGTATATATTTACCGATATACACAAGATTTTCTTTGAAGGAATTCATCAGGAGCTATACGAGTGGCTAGTTAGATTAGCAGATACCCAGTTTGAGATCATATCTAGACATCCTGTGGTTTGGACGTCAACGCTAATCAAAAAGGTCAAGAGAGTTGATAACGTCGTGTCAAGAGTAGTAGATCACTAGTTTGATAGAGCAATTGGAGGGTACATCACTAAGTTTGTTGTTGACAAAGTGGAATCGTATATCCAAGCAGAGAGATATTTCTTTAAGGGACCTAGAGGAAATTTTTTACACTTTTTAAATTTCAAAATCAAGATGTTATTGCATGAGAAATATTATTGAAGATACATTGATCGGTCGGATCGCAAGAGCTAATGTTCAAGAAATAATATAGTGACAATGACATAAAGGTTGGACATACACGCAGTGGGAGATTGTTTAGAGAAGTTCATCTCGCGAACATGTTTAAGCAGAACTACGGAGATGAAGGGTTCTACAATGGAGAAGAGGCAGATCTGATAGACAAAGAGCATTCAGAATCTGCTAGGATAGAGGAACCTCGCCGAGAAGAGCCAAAAACTTCAAGAACCGCGCATATCGTTGAAGTAAGTACTATTACTCCTCCTGTTGTTTTAGCATCATTAAGTAACCATAGTAAACTAAGTCATCAGAACACTCAGAGAACTGTCACTAGCATTCCACCACATACTTAGTCATGAAACCTAGGAATATCTATGGCAGATGAGATGAGGTTACCCACCTTTAGAGGAGATGGATCTGAAGATCCTGATCATCATTGGTTTCTATGTGAATTTGTGTGGAGTATTAAGAATATCACCGACGAAGATGTCAAACGAGATTAGTTCAACATTACTTTAAGAGATCGTGCACTGAGATGGTACATGAAATTCATCCAAGGAGTTGCACCTAAATAGTTGAATTCCATTAAGACTGTGCTAATTGCATAATTAAAGAAACCTAATTCAGAGTCATAGTTCATTACGGAACTAAAAGAAATCAAGCAAAGAACAACTAAACCTATGTGGGAGTTTGGTCAAAGATTTAAGACCTTGACCGACCATTTGAGTTTTCAGATCCCAGATGAACAGAACAAGGAATGGTTCATTGTTGCCCTCTTACCACACATCAGAGTTTCTCTGATGCAACAGAAGATTTATTCGTAGGCCAAGGCACTGGAGATCACCATGAAGCTAGAATCAACCCCTATGGGAGAATCCAGCTCAGGTATGAGTCAAATATTGAGCCTACTAACTATCTTATCTCTACAGGTCGAAGACATGAAGAAAGACAAGGGAAAACATAAAAGAGAATATATCTGGTGTATTAGATGAAAATCATAAGGCCGTGACAAGGAGCATTGTCCCATATTTCATGAGTATTTGGCATCTGGAGCTCTGAGTCCTTTAAATCAAGTTACCCTGCCTTGGTGCAAGGTATGTAGAAATAAACATTGTCCCGGTGAATGCTACTACATGCAAAAATATGTTCATACACCCGCAAATCTATACTGCATGTTTTGTAAGTCGGTAGGAAACAATGACATGGATTGTAGGGATTACAATCTCATGCATGAAAGGTCAAGGGATATATACAAAATTCAAGGCGAAGTACATCAAGAAGGAATCACTACGCAATATAATTCCCCTGGGAGAGGAAACTTCAACCCTCGTGGTGGATCCCGAGGAAGAGGAAGCGGAGGAGGTATGGGTCAAGGCCGAGGTCAGATCATCTATTATAATTGTGCACTACGATGACACTTGGCAAGGGAATTCCAGAAACCTTGTACCACTTGCAGTTATTGCAACTCATTCGAACATGTCATAGAAGATTGTCCTATGTTGTTAGCCAAATTTCAGGAAAGACGAGGAGGAAACCAACAAGTACAACTAATCACAGCAAAACCTCGCGGAGTGGATCCCAGAGTCATTGTTATCACTAGAGGAGGAGTTTCTACAAGAGAATATAGAGTGACCCAAGGGAATACTACAGAACAATCAGGAGTCAGAAAATTTGCAGAGAAGACACAAGATTTTGATCCAAAGAAAGAGAAATGGACATTTGAGGAAGCAAGAAAAGAATTCGGGAGAGACCAGGTTTCTTCATCAAAGGCTCGACCAGAAATAAGAGAATATGGAATGCCCCTGGCCTTTGATCAGTCTGCTTCGCCAAGACAAGGAAAAGAGGTAAGTAAGCTCATGGAATTTTTATCCACTTGCATTAATTTGATAAAGGATGAAAGCATTGCACAAGAGAAACAAAACTTGATTAGATAGTACGAGTTAGGAAAGGTAGACCCCTTATTTAGTAGATCAATACACCAAATATATAAAAAGAGAAGGACAAATAAAGAATTACACCTGAATGCTCAAATTGGAGAGTATGATATAGACTACGTGGTCCTCGACTTAGGGTCAGAGGTCAACGTCATGACGAAGCAGACCTAGGCACTGATGGGAAAACCTAAGTTGATCTATTCCCCTATGAGGCTTAGGATGGCCAATCAACAAGCTGTGAGACCCTTCGGATGATTGGAACATGTCTCTATAGACATTGATGAAGTCAGAACATTTGTGGACTTCGAGGTCATTGAGATAGTTTATGATAGTTTTCCTTACCCCACGTTGTTAGGAATTGATTGGGCCTTCAATAATTCCATTGTGGTTGATTTAATGAAAAGAATAATGACATTTGAAGGAGATGGTCTTAGGGTCATTGCACCTTTGGATCCCAATGAAGGTAAGAGATACACATAACCCATCAGAGAATAAGACCATGCATATGAGTTAGAAAACATATACAAACTAACAACCAGACAACATGATTACATTAATCCTACAACAGATCGGAATTTGAGTTGGCGAAATGACAATGCATGTTCATCAAATTCAGAAGAAGAACTAGAGAAATGGAAGAACAAAATGTACGAAGTATCTACAAGGAGATGTGCCAAATTGACCAAAGAAGTTCACTGGATTGGCACAACAGTAAGTAACTTGCCCACCTTTGATGGTCTAAATCATTTAGAATCTTTCTTGCTGGAATTTGAAGAAATTATACCAATACAACAAAGATTGTTGGCACTGGATGAGGCCTTGAAAGAAAATCCAACAAGATGGTGGGGGACACACAAACACAACATTACATATTGGGTACAATGTCACACTTTGATGATAGTGTGGTTCTTAGAGAAAATAGAAGGTTGTGAAGTTAGATACACAGGTCGGAGTTGTCCGAAGGACCATGTTCAAAGTTGCGAGGAAGCCTAGAGTAGCATTCCTCAAGAGAAGTGGGTGCACAAATTCATTAACACACTGAACACAACTCCCATCAACTGGTATCTTCAAGCAGAACTGCGCCTCATCACTGTAGATTGGGAAGGTATGACCCAGAAATTTGTATCTACCTTTTTGTTTGAAAGCCAATATCCTACAGTGGGTCAAGCATTACAGAGCGTAAGACATAAATTATTTGAGGAGGCACCTAGCCTCCCTTTGGAGCAAGAAGAGGATGAATGGACTATGCATCTCCATAAACTGCAAGGCTATTACAATATCAATGCTAATGAAGGCAATGATCCTAGGAAGGTGAACATCACCGAAATAGAAGGCCAAAGAGACATAGAAGGACTAGGAGTTGAGTTACCTTTCATTGGACATCCAATTAAAATAAATAAGGTCAACATTGGAACAGAGAAAACACTGAAGCTTGCTAATGTTGGAGATTATTGGGATGTTGCTATTGTTGACAAGATCACAGAGTTACTGCATGAATATCAGGACTTGTTTCCAACCAAGTTCACTGATATGAAGGGAAATAAAGGGACCATGTGAGAGATGAAGATTCCCTTGAAGCCAGATGCAAGTCCAGCCAAACAAAGACTTTATAGACTGAACCCTGAATATAAGGAGAAGTGAAGATTGAACTAGAAAGAATGTTGGAAGAAGGAATCATAGAACCTGTTGAAGAGTCAGAATGGATAAGCCCTATGGTGGTGCAGGATAAGAAGACTAGAGAAATCAGGATTGTGTAGATCTCAGGAAGCTGAATGATGCATGTTTGCATGACCCATTCCCTACACCATTCACTGACGAAGTGTTAGACAATGTAGGAGGACAGGAGGTATATTCCTTTACAGACGGATTTTCAGGATACCATTAGATCTGGATTTCCAAGGAAGATCACCATAAGACCACATTTGCAACAGAATGGGGATCCTACCAGGATACAGTAATGCCATTTGGATTGAAGAACGCACCAACCATCTTTTCAAGGGTGGTGGTCGAAGCGTTTAAGGAGTTTTTACATAAATTTATGGAAGCCAATTTTGATGATTGGACTGTTTTTAGTTTGTTGCAAAATCATATTGAATGTTTAAGACTAATGTTGGATAAATTCAGGCAGTGTCAGATTGCCTTGAACCTAAAGAAGTGCATCTTCTTTTCACCCTTCAGAGTGTTGCTGGGCCATATTGTGTGTAAGAAGGGATTGCTGGTAGACCCATCCAAGATTGCCATTATAGTCGATCTACCCCCTCCTACTTCGGTTAAATAGATGCACACTGCGTTGGGACATACTAGATACTACATGAAGTTCATTAAGAGCTATGCACAAATCACAACATCCATGGAGAAGATTTTGAAGAAATATTGCCAGTTTCAATGGACAAAAGAATGCCAGCAAAGCTTCGACACACTAAAAAAGAAAATGGTTAATGCGCCCATTTTGGTTTTCCCAAATTGAAGGAATTTCATGTGCATGTCGATGCATATTCTATCGCATTAGGAGTCGTTTTAGCACAACCGAGAGTTGGAGACATTGACCACCCATTAGCCTTTGCTAGTAGGAAGCTATCAACCGTTGAAATTAATTACACCACCACTGAGCGAGAAGGGTTAGCCATGGTATATGCACTATAGAAGTTTTGCCACTACTTATTGGGATGACACTTTAAAATGTTCACCAATCACTCTACACTTAAATACCTAGTCAACAAGCCAGTGTTGGGGGGAAGAATATGAAGATGGCTTCTTTTATTTCAGGAATATGATTTCAAGATCATGGTTAAGATAGGAAGAATGAACAAAGGTCCTAACCACTTGTCAAGGTTGGAACATGGAGAAGAGCCTACTAGTTTGGAGGATACACTGCCAGATGCACAATTGTTGGCCATCAGGAAGGTTGATGATCACTTCGCGGAGATAGTAGAGTTCCTGTCAATAGGAATGGCACCTAGTGATTATACAATTATCCAAAAGAAACAATTGGTAGTGTGCACTGCAGATTTTTCACTTATAGTTGGACAACTATACAAGATGGGACCTGATGAGATATTGAGGAGATCTGTTATGGAAGTAGAGATACCATTGATCCTCATAGAAGCACATGAAGGCATTGCAGGAGGACACTATGCAGGGAAAGCAATGATGCAAAAGGTTCTTAAAGTTGGCCTCTGGTGGCCTGCTTTACACAGAGATGCTAAGGATTATTACAGAGCCTGCGATGTATGCCAAAGAGTTGGGAAACCGTCCAGAAGAGATGAGATGCCTTTAGCACCCCAACTGACCTTACAAGAATTTGAGAAATGGGCCATTGACTTCATGGGGCCTATCAACCCACCAGGAAAGCGCACAAGATCTAGATACGTGATTACTGCGACAAAGTATTTGACCATATGGGCATAAGCAAGAGCAGGCAAGGACTGTAGTGCAACTATAGTTGTGAGCTTCATATTCGATGATATCATAACCAAGTTTGGATGCCCGAAGACTCTCATGAGTGATCAAGGTACACATTTTATTAACAAGACTATTGAAGCCTTGACTGAGGAATTTGTAGTCCATCACCAAAAAAGCACACCCTGCCACTCGCAAGCGAATGGGATAGTTGAATCATTCAATAAGATCTTGGAGACAACGCTGATGAAGATTTGCAGTGTGAACAAGGATGACTGGGATTTAAGAGTACCAACAGTACTATGGGCCTATAGAACCACTTGCAAGAAGCTAACAATGAAGACCCCCTTTAAGTTGGTTTATGATCTAGAAGCAGATGTCCCAATGGAATACTTAGTCCCTAGCTTAAGGATCACAACATTTACGGATATGGATGACACTGGCATTATTCAAGAGAGGCTCGCACAGTTGGTTGAACTCGAAGAAGACAGATTTATTGCAGGATTCCACCAGCAAGTTCAGAAGGAAAGAGAAAAGACCTACCATGACATGCATATTAAGAAGAAAGCATTTAAGCAAGGAGATTTGGTATTGGTATACAACAATAAGTTCATGAAGCATCCAGGGAAGTTCATAATGCATTGGCTTGGGCCATATTAGGTTGTCTATATTATGGAAGGTGGAGTTGCGCAGTTGAAGACTTTGAATGGAGAATGGAATGAAGGTTTGGTGAATGGGAGCCGGTTGAAATCGTACTATGACAACCAGCTGCCTCATAGATCTCAGTAAAATCACAAGGAAAAGGGTCCAGGTACCAGGTGCAGTTGAAACTGGGCACCAGACACAGAAAAGACAGTATGCACACAGTGGGGAAGGAAAGAGATGAAAGCACAGGCTGCCCTGCACAGTCTGAAGTTGAAGTAAAACATAGAGGCAAGATCTAAAGTGCATCAGGATGAGTCACAGGTTAGTATTGGGGGCATGTTGGCCCTTCGGTATGGAAGTAAGCGAAGATTAAGGCAGAAGAGGTGAAACATGAATTGCGCAGAAGACACAGTGACTGATATTGGGTCGAAGTGAGAAAAGAGCAGAAAAGTGGGAGCAAATTCCGAGAGAACAAGTCATTGGATGAGGAGATCGAGGATGTCGGATGAGTAAGGAAGACAAATCTTGGACAACTCAACAAGAGAGAAAAATCCACCGTTGGATTCTTTGGAGCACCTCGCAGGAAGAAAGAAAAGACAGGCTAGCGAAGCCCTTAAAATGCGGGTCAAGTTGACCTAGGGTTTTGGTATCTAGGGTTTTGGCACTTAGGTATCAGCCTAAGGTTGATGGTGAACTATTGTAATGTATAAATAAAGGTTAAGAGGACCTGGGATGGGTTGATCGATGATGTTATGAGGAGAGATCGCTAGTGAGAGGGAACCATTGTATTGTGAGAGCATTCTGGTATTGTAAGATCTTCAGTTGGGTGTGAAGATCAACCCTGCAACTAGGTGTGCAGGGAAGGGAGAAAGAGAGAAAAGAGGAAGAGAGAATATCTTCTAGCTAAGAGCGCAGATAGAACTGTATGCTTTCATCTAATATATTATAAAGCACATTTCTATGGACGTAGCCCTAGGGAGAGGATGAACCATGTATATCTTGTGTTATGTGTGATTGATGTTGTATTATTTGTCATTTGATATGTTGGTATTGTGATATTGTGTTATATATGAGATATAACTTGCGCAATAGGTTTAAGGAAGATAAATAATACTAGGTTGTTGTGTGGTGTTGCTTGAATCCACTTTACATTCCTTCTGGTTGTAGACACATGTGTCCTACAACCCCCTATAGCTACTTTGGGTGAGACTGCATCTGCCTCACAAGGGTTTCCAAAAGGGCCATTAGTTAGGGCTTGTTGGTGCGTTGTTAGAGCTGAACCCTGGGTCTGCCCCTGTGCCAAAACGAAGCAATGGCAATCAAATGAGGTGTTCCACACCTATTATTTACAACTGAAGAGGGCCATTGAATCCTTCCCTCGTATGACATCAAAAACCCTTCATAGGTTTAGTCCAATAGCGAAGTTCCACACAGATAGGCACTTCATCTATATCATTGCATGCGTAGACGAACACAAAGAAGAGCTCCAGTCCTATTACAAGCTCACTGAGGAAGATATGGAGGAAATAACAAAGGAATGGCTTGCATAATTCCTCAAACCAGTCGAACAGAAAGAACTGTCTGACCCCGACCTCATCGGAAGCCCTGTGGTTACTCGATAAGAATATGATGCACCAAGTAGTAGCAAGAAGAAAAAGAGAGAAGAGGTACAAGAATTGAACAATGCCTCAGACAAGACTGCATCAGATTCAACTGAAGGGGGGGGAGGTGACGAAGTAGACAAAGAAGAGGATGAAGGGGAAGAAGACAAGCAGAAACAGGGAGAAGTAACATTGCCTAAAGATCCCCCTGAAAGAGACAGAGACAGAGACATCTAAGAAAAGAAAGGGGTCCCTAATGAAACCTTCATCACGGAATAAGTCAAAATCTAGTAAGCCCAAGTTGTAGACTATGCTCACGGTGGATGACATTGACCTCATCATCACTGTTGTATCAGATATATCAGAGGATATTTTATAGTGCAACAAAGAAAAACATGAGACCATGTATGATAGGATTGAAGCAGAACTGAAAGGGGTACAACAAGCCCTATACTCTAGCCGCATAGTGCCTACTGCGCCACCATCATTAGAAGGAAAAAGTTTTGAGATGAGCCTGCCCAACTTCACAGATTAGCATATGCGATAGAATCTCACCTTCATCGTGTCCAAGAAGGAAAATAGCAAGCCACAAAGGCATTGAAGCAAGCAAAAGAGAAAGCCATAGAGAAATTGTGGGTTGTGCAACAAGAAAAATATGACCTCCAAGCAAATTTTGCGGAGGATAGAGCGTGGGTCCAGAAGGAGAAAGAATAACTGCTCGTGGAGTAGATGGGAGTTAAAGAAGCAATCACTAGATCACTTCACTCTATGACGGGCGTAGAACAGAAGGAAGAAGAAAAAGCTAAGAGACAGGTGGGGAATCTCGTTGAAGTCATTCAACAGCTCCAAGAACGAATAGTAGAAATGGAACTACAAGCAGTGCCAAGCACTCCGTAGGAAGTGCGAGATCTGAGAGATGAAATTGCTAGGAGCGCAATCAAAAGAATCAAGGCATTGGCCTTGGAATGCAAGCAACTCAGCAGTTGAAGTGCACAGACCTATGAGAATCTTACAGAGGACCCAAAACTAAGGACCTTGGAGTCACAGCTCCAGGAAGCGAAGCAACAGAAAAAAAAAGTGCAAGCATAGTTGAAGCCACTATCAACAGTCGAGAGGATGAAAAGGTCCTAGGAACAATGCATGGTTCAGCAACAAGTCCATGCCATCCATCTTAAAGTCATGGAAGTGACCCAGAAGCTCTATCCAGTACAGGATCAAGCTTGCACACTTTTGAGGAGATTGAAGGACAAGGTGCACAGCTAGAACAAGTGGTCACCACAGTGGAACAACACTTGGAAGGACCGGTGACTAGGAAATTTATTCAAGAGTTCATCGAGTAGGAGGCTCTAGAAAAGCAACAGGTCGAAGTAACTCGATCCAAGCTTGAGGACTTCGAGGCAGAGTTACCTAGATCAGAGTGACTCAGGACGAGTCACAGGTGAGTGTTGGGGGCCTGTTGGCCCTTGACCAGGTTTTGTGGAAACGCTTCTCATGTTTGACCAATTTTGGGACTTTGATAGACTAGTCGAAGACGGAGCACCAGGCGAAGCAGAGATCGCGGGATATCACCCCCTTTTGTAGGATTTTTGGGTTTAGGGTTTATGTAATGGGTATGGGATGTCGGCCCATGGGTTTACACATGCTTAGGCCCCTTTTTGTAATGTATAAATAGCTATCTAGGCAATGTAAGAAGGAGTGACTAGACCTAGTAGAATCGGCTTAGTGTGGATCTAGAGGCCTTGTGCATACTATGTGTTAAGACTTGCAGAGCTAAGTGCAAGTGATTGTGAGAAGTTCATGTGCAGATTGTGTAAGAAGGCTTTGTGTTGTGACCTATCTTGGGGAAGGAAGATATGGCGAGGTGCGTGCATATCTCTTGTCCTATGCGAAATGGATTATGTGGCTCTGTGCATGTATGAGATTGACAGAAGATAATAAGGAAGAAGAAGAGTTGGTGGATGTAGCCCCACACTGGGGTGAACCACGTATACCTTGTGTTATGGTGCTTGGTGCTATGTTTTTCATGTGTTTATGTGTTTATTTGTTTAGTGCTTTATTCTGGATGAATGTTTAATGCTTCATGATCTAAATGAATGCTAGATCTGATCTATTTCTATGTGCTAAGTGCTTGGATGTGTTAGATATTGTTGAATATTGTGTTGTATTGTAATTAGGGTTTTGACCTGCTATGTGAATAAGGGTTAAATGCTAATGAATGTTAACTTCTAAGTGCTCTGTTAAGTACTGTGATCACATATTTGTGTCCTAGCTAGGTTGTAGACACTTGAGTCCTACAACCCCCCCTACCTCTACCTCGGGTGAGACTTCATCTGCTTCACAGGTGTTGTTGAAAGGGTCGGTAGTTAGGGTTTTGTTGGTGCGTTGTTGTAGCATTGAACCCTGGGTCTGCCCCTGTGCTAACACCCATAAAGATGTGTACTTCTTGTACGTTTGTTGGTGCAGGCCATTCCATAATATCCTCTACTTTCGCTGGATCCACAAGGATACCTTCACCCGATATGATATGCCCTAGGTAATGAATCTTCAATTGGTAAAGAGAACATTTGAACAGTTTCCCGTACAATTTGTTTTCTCGTAGACACTGTAGAACCAATATTAAATGTTCATCATGCTCTTCTTTCGTCTGAGAATAAATCAATATGTCATCAATAAATACTTGAACAAACTTGTCCAAGTATTCGTGGAACACCCCATTCATCAAGCTCATGAATACCCCCGGGATGTTTTCCAGTCCAAACGGTAGAACTGTAAACTCATAGCGTATGAACTTTGTTTTAAATGCAGTTTTACGAATATCTTCCTCTTTAATTCATAACTGGTGATATCCTAATCTCAAGTCAATGTTTGAAAACACAGTCACTCCTTTCATTTGATCGAACAAATCGTCTATTCTTGGCAATGGATAATGGTTCTTGATCATTTCTTTGTTTACTTGATGATAGTCAATACAAAGCCTCCATGATCCATCCTTCTTTCTTACGAAAATAATTGGCGCACCCCAAGGTGACACACTTGGATGTATAAGTCCCAAGTCCAACAATTCCTTCAGTTGCATTTTCAACTCCTGTAACTCAGACGTTGACATCTAATATGGCGTTCTTGCTATTGGTTTAGTTCCAGGTTTCAAGTCGATGGTAAAATCCAACTCTCTTTTAGGCGAAAAACCTGGTAACTCTTCTAGAAACACGTCTGCAAACTCTCGTACTACTGGAAGGTTTTTTAATCCCTCCACCTCACCCTTTTAATTTAGCGCTAAGATTGCATATAACTTACATCCTTTGCACATGCTCTTTTTTAGCTGTAGGGAATAAATGAACCTCAATGACACTCCCTGGTTTATTCCTACGATCACTCTTCTCCGTCGCACATCATCTGTCAAACTTAACCGTTTCATCTTACAGTTGAGTATCACATCATGTGATTCCAACCAGTCCATATGAATCATTATTTCATAAGATCCTAAGATCGTGACATATAGGTTGGCCTTCATTACAAAATCTCCCAAGTTAATGCTACAGTCCATAACCCTTCATCTGACCTTTTGTTTGGCACCTGAAGCCACTTCTACGTATCTAAACTCATCTTGATCAACTGCCTTTACCTTAATTATTTTTAGCACTGCACTAGAAATAAATTTCTTTGTAGCACATGGATCTATCAAAATACTAAAATTTTGGTTGGTGATTGTACCTGACGTCTCGAGCACAATGGACTGGTGCTCTTCCTGATGGTTATTCACCACTACATGAATCATGTGGGCCTTGCCCAAATCTCCCACTGTAGTGGGTCCTGTTGATTTAGCCGCCCTGGCCTTCTCAATAGGAAAATCTCGCTGGTAATGTGGCTCTCCACATTTCCAACATCCAGTCTTCTGTTTTGCTGAACATGCCTAAACTTTTGTTGTTGCAGGGGACATTGTTACTGTTGTGGGTGACATTGTTGCTGCTATGGGCAACGCTACTGCTGATGTGGTGGTCCTCTGTAAGGAGTCCTCTACTGAGGAGTCGGTCATCGTGATGTCATGAACATGGGCCCTCGAGGCATATCTCGATGTCCTTCTTCCTGTCTGGCTGGAGTTTGGTACTGTTGCAATCCTGATGTCACCCACCCAGTCAGTCTTGCAGGAGTTCTACCATGACCCCCATTGGTCAGCTCTTCCTCAGCTATGAGGGCCTTCTGGACTGCATCGTGCAACTTCTGAGGCATTAGGATCCTCACCTTCACACAAATGTTGAAGTTAATACCGAGCACAAACTTGTTAGTTTTTAGCTTCTCCGTGTTCATATGTGTAGTGTACCTAAGTAGCTCCATAAATTTGGCCTCATACTCCGACACCATATGACCACCTTGTCGTAAGGCGTCGAACTCATTGAGATGGCGCTAAATGGATTCCTCTGAAAAACACCTCTCCCGAAACCACTACTTGAACAATTCCCATGACACGTCTTCGACGACCATGTTTAGTTGAGGTAGGAGTGTCTTCTACCATAGAAAAGCACTCCCCTTCAGCTGAAATACCACCATGCGGAATTTCATGTTGGAGGTATAGTCACGAAGTGCAAAGCACATCGTCATGTTCTCCAACCATGCCTTAGCGGCTGAGTCGTTCGTGGCACCCATGAACTTGAGAAACTTCACCTTCTCGAGTACTTTGTGAATGCTACCACTGCCAACTAGAGCGTGTTGTGAACCCTCATTAGGTACACATGCTCTGGCCTCATCTCTATCTAGTCAGTTAATCAAGGCCTCTGACATCCTCTGAAAGGACCTCATCAAACCAACCACATCTGCCACAACAACCTGCTCCTGCTCCATGACTTGTTCTTCTCCTTGGGGGTTAGACCCCTCTGGCGTGGATGCTACTGGAGGCGTCACACCTCTTCCCCTAGAACCAAGTCATCTACCTCCACTACGTCCTCTAACCATGATTACCTGCATGGACAAATTTTAAATTTTAATTAGCGATATTGTTTTAATCACAAGTTTAACATAGGGGAAGGTGTAACAGTCCAAAGTCGCAGGGTTGAACCCGCTCTTATACCATATGTAATGACCCCTCCGTTACGACAACAAAAGTGGCTACAAAAAGAGGTAAATATTTTTTTTGAGACAAACCATTATGACAAGTGGAATGCGTCACAACATAATTTAATAATCATATTCAATCCCATCATAATTAAACTAAAAGAAACATCACGATTATTCAACAACCAAATCACATGAACATGACATCAGGAAACTACCCACCCAACCTATCCTGCAAGGTTAGGACCTCCAAGACACATTATCAACGCTCAAGTCTAGGATTCATCAGAATGATTTTGACCATTTAAGCTCTCAAGACTTGCGATTGTTCTGAGGAACAAGGAGGTATCTAAATCCCACTAATCCAATCATGCAACGCAATTCAAGACTAGAATTATCAACCATACTTAACCATCCATTCTTCATAAAGAAAATTACTAATCTACTCTACTTAATCAACTTTCAAGCAATAATTTAAGTGAAAATGAGTAAGGGAAATAGTACATAAAGATTAATAAAACCACAAGGACATAAGTACAATATTCATAATAGACAGAGATGTAACTTTAATCATTATTAGAAATTTTACCAAAGTCTAGATAGTTAAGGTCAAGATCCATTTACCCAGTGCACTAAACTTCTGTAATATGTAAAATCTACATTTAGCTCAACTATCCTTTCCCATTTAAAAATAAATAAATTATTAATATTTGTATAAAGAATCAATTTAAATTACATATCCATACAAGAACCCATAAGAAAGTCAAAATCTTCTTAGAAGAAACATGAAAAGTTCTATTCTTAATTACAATCAAATTATAAGACCCCGTGAAGAATCAAGTCTTCTTAAGCATTTATTTAAGATCTCAATACTACCTTTAATGCTTCTTACATAATCATTATAACATTATACATAAAAATCAATCACACTAAGAAATAGAATAGAATTTAAGCCATTTGCATGTCCATTTAAGGAGTCGAGGAAAATCAAACTTTTGAAGAAAAATATAAGGAAATGCCCACTTACATTTCCAACTATAATGAACGGAAATGCCCACTTACATTTCCAACTTTAAGTCGTATTCGCTAAGTAATTCTAACTAATGCCTCTGTCATGCGTTCAAGTCACTCTGCGTAAATATATGTTGTAATCCATAGTGATCTGTCTTTAATTTGAATTTTTGTTCAATAAAATAGTGTCTCCAAACTCTCAAGGCATATACAATTGCTAATAACTCCAAATCATGCATTACGTAGTAAGCGATCAACCTATCGTCTTGCATCAATAATCCACCTAAACCTTCCTTGGATGCATCTGTGCATAGCAAGAATTCCTTGTCCATGTCGGGGACTTTCAGTATCGACGATGTCTTCAACAACTCCTTGAGCCCTTGAAATGCTTCTATGCATTTCTCGCTCCATATAAACTTCTTGTTTTTCTTCTACAATTCCATGATCGGATTTGTTATCTTTGAAAAACCTTCGATGAACCGTCGGTAATATCCTGCTAAACCCATAAAGTTTCATACTTCTTGTATGTTTGTCGGTGAAGGACATTCCATAATATCCTCTACTTTCGTTGGATCCACAACGATACTTTCACCTGATATGATATGACCTAGGTAATGAATCTTCTATTGGTAAAGAGAACTTTTCAACAATTTCCTGTACAATTTGTTTTCTCGTAGACACTTTAGTAACAATCTTAAATGTTCGTTCTGCTCTTCTTTCGTCCGAGAATAAATCAATATGTCATCAATAAATACTTGAAGAAACTTGTCCAAGTATTCGTGGAACACCCCATTCATCAAGCTCATAAATACCCCCGGTGCGTTTTCCAGTCCAAACGGTAGAAATGTAAACTCATAGTGTCTGAACCTCGTTTTAAATGCAGTTTTAGGAATATATTCTTCTTTAATTCGTAATTGGTGATATCTTGATCTCAAGTCAATATTTGAAAACATAGTCGCTCCTTTCATCTGATTGAACAAATTGTCTATTCTTGGCAATGGATACTGGTTCTTGATCATTGATTTGTTTAATTGATGATAGTCAATACAAAGCCTCCATGATCCATCCTTCTTTCTTACGAAAATAACTGGCGCACCCCAAGGTGACACACTTGGACGTATAAGTCCCAAGACCAACAATTCCTTCAATTGCATTTTCATCTCCTATAACTCAGGCGTTGACCTCTAATATAGCGTTCTTACTATTGGTTCAATTCTAGGTTTCAAGTCGATGGTAAACTCCAACTCTCTTTTGGGCGGAAAACCTGGTAACTCTTCTAGAAACACATTTGCAAACTATCGTACTATTGGAATGTTTTCTAATCCCTCTGCCTCTCCCTTTTCGTTTAGCGCTAATATTGCATATAACTTACATCCTTTGTGCATTCTCTTATGTAGTTGTAGGGAAGCAATGAACCTCAAGGAAACTCCCTGGTTTATTCCTACGAACACTCTTCTCTATCGCACATCATCTGTAAAACGTAATTGTTTCGTCTTACAGTTGAGTATCAGATCATGCGATTCCAACCAGTCCATATCGATCACTATTTCATAAGATCCTAAGATCATGACATATAGGTTTGCCTTCGTTACAAAATCTCCCAATTTAATGCTACAGTTCGTAACCCTTCCTCCAACCTTTTGTTTGGCACCCAAAGCCATTTCTACGTATATAAACTCATCCTTCTTGACTTCCTTTACCTTAATTCTTTTTAGCGCTGCACTAGAAACAAATTTCTATGTAGCACCTGGATCTATCAAAATACTAAAAGTTTAGTTGGAGATTGTACCTGATGTCTCAAGCACAGTGGACTGGTGCTCGGCTTGGCATTTATTCACCGCTACATGAATCCTATGGGCCTTTCCCAAATCTCTCACTGTAGTGGATCTTGTTGATTCGTTCACCCCGGTCTTCTCAATAGAGCAATCTCATTGGCAATGTGGCTCTCCACATGTCCAACATCCAATCTTCGGTCCAGTACTCCTGGTCCCCGAAGTAGAAGTTGTTGTCCTACCAGTCTGAGATCTTGGTCTGTTATGTTGAACAGGCCTAAACTATTGTTGCTACAGGAGACGTTATTATTGTTGTGGGCGATGTTGTTGCTGCTACGGGCGACGTTGTTGCTGCTACGGGCGACGTTGTTGTTGATGCAGTGGTCCTCTGTAAGGAGTCCTATGCTGAGGAGTTGATTGTCGTGATGCCATGAACATGGGCCCTCTAGGCATATCTTGATGTCATGTTGTCTATCTGGCTGGAGTCTGGTGCTTCTGTGCTCTTGATGTCACCTTCCCAGTCGGTCTTGTAGGAGTTCTGCCATGATCCCCATTGGTCATCTCTTCCTCATCTACGAGGGTCTTCTAGACTGCATCGTGCAACTTCTGAGGCATTAGGATCCTCACCTTTGCATGAATGTTGAAGTTAAGACTGAACACAAACTTTTTGACTTTTAGCTTCTTCGTGTTCAGATGTGGAGCGTACCTAAGTAGCTCCATAAATTTGGCCTCATACTCCGACACCGTACGACCACCCTGTCGTAAGGCATTGAACTCATTGAGCTAGCATTCAATGGATTCCTCTGACAAATACCTCTCCCAGAACCACTCCTCGAACGGTTCCCATGACACGTCTTCAACGACCATGTTTAGTTGAGGTAGGAGTGTCTTCTACCATAGAAGAGAACTCCCCTTCAGTTGAAACACCACCATGCAAACTTTCATGTTGGAGGTATAGTCACGAAGTGCAAAGCACATCACCATGTTCTCCAACCATGCCTTGAGGGTTGAGTCATCTGTGGCACCCATGAACTCGAGAAAATTCACCTTCTCAAGTTCTTTGTGAATGCTACCACTGCCAACTAGAGCGCGATGTCAACCCTCATTGGGTATAGATGCTATGGCCTCATCTTTGTCTAGTTAGTTAATCAATGCCTCTGACATCCTTTGAAAGGACCTCATCAAACCAACCACATATGCCACAAAAACCTGCTCCTACTCAATGACTTGTTCTTCTGCTTGGGGGTTAAACCCCTCTGGCGTGGATCATAGAAACTTTTAGGGGCGAAATTTCGCCAATGGGCGAAATTTCAGGGTTTGGAATTTTTGTTGGGCGAATTATTTACATAGAAAGGTATATAAGGGTTTTCCTATATATAGCCCCAAATTTATTTTCAAAAACTTATATATAAAACCCTTAGCCCATGGATGTGAGTGAGGGAAGAGCATGAAAATCCATTTTCGCCCCTTAAAATTCAAACTGATCCTCCCATTTGCCCCGATTTTCTGGTAATTGCTATCATTAGAGGTATTTCGCCCCAATTTTCTGGTAATAAAAATGATTCAGAGGTATTTCGCTCTAATTTTGTGGTATTGGAAATGATTCGAGGTATTTCGCCATGGGCGCTCTTAAATCATAAGTGGAGAGGCCCTGCAACTATCTTACCTTACCTACATTGAAGGTCGATTGGAAGGAGTGAGGAGAGGGGACAAATGCACTATCATTATTTATAGAGAAACAGGGTTTGGTAAGACTTATACCATGTTTGGAACTGCCAAGGAGCCCATAATTGATGACCGAACTCCCACACAAACAATCGATGGCGGCATGATCTCTCTCTTTTGAATATAGGAAGGTTGCTTGAGAAAAAAAGTGTGCTTGTTCAGAGCCCACCTTCCTTGGCACGCGACAGATGGGACTTGAAAAACTCATCTGGAGACATAAATGACAAAACACAACCTGGAAGTGTAACTAGTTTTGGTGGAAAAAATATTAAATACCATATCTCTTAGAAAATACCAGACCAGACCTTCAATATCTTGTAAAATATCTCAAATATTTATAAACTCGATTCATGGTGTTTTCTAGAATCCCACATGTTTCTAGCAGAATCTTAGTTTCAAGAGGTTTCCCTGCCAGTTTGCAAATTGGGTATCGCCAACATACTATACAGAAGAAGGAGGGCTTCCTTCCTTTGGAAAGAAATGAAGATAGTGAGCCCAAGGCGATTGATCTATATTCCATATGGTCAAATTGAAAGGTCAGACACACATGCTCATGTTTTTTTACCTTTCTATTTTGTAATAAAATAAACCCATATGCTAAATTGAAAGAAAACTTTGAAAATGGCATCTGCCAAATTGTATTAATAACCACTATGTCCATTGGGAATTTGTTGATACATCTCTTTTAAGAAGTTTTATGTTGGTTTTCTGCTTTCTCTCTATGTGCGTGGCAAGTTCTATATAAGTCTTTGTTGTCCATTTTGTATGGATTTAACTGCAATAATTATTTTTTCTTCAGATCAATTGGTCTAATGGAGCTTTGCAACTTATCCACTCATAGAACAAGGTTTTCTCTATTTTGGAGGGCCTCTATCCAAAGAGCGCACAGGTCTTTTAATTGTATCAATTTCTACATGTTTGTGTTTCTGAGGTGATGATATGAATGTGTTTTTATTTTTGGATTTGATCATAATTGTTCTCCCCAGTATCACATGTTACTCATTCTCAATATCCTCAGATTCATCCTCTGATTTGCAGAATTCAAGAATTTAGTCTTGCCATAGAGTCTCTAGGACATGCCATTTCCTAGTCTCACTATTTAGGCTGTGAGAATCGATCTGTATTCTTAGTGGTCACTATGAGTTCTCGATTGTTCCTCTTATCTAATAAGTTTTGTTTTCTCATATTTTCTTAATAATCTTTCATACTGGAGAAATTTTTTGTTATTCATTGTTGTATATGAGCATGAGTCAGACTTTGTTGACTCATGAAGTATGCCATTTGTGCGCACCCAATGGTTTTGAGATGAAGGGTTTCAGACTATTAATGACTATCAAGATGCATATAGTTCAACATTGCTTCTCTCCTGCGCTTATTGAATTAAGAGGAATCTTCTCTGAAAATTTCTTTGACATTAAATATAGGACCTCCATTAGGCATGCTCAAGAAGTCAAAATCTTGTTAGTTGATGTGTTGGTTTGTACCATCAACAAGAATTATTTCAAATTTTGTAAACTAAACCCCTTTTTACAATTACAAACTATATTTCCAGTTCCATGCCATTCGTTATAGTGCTTCCAGTTTCACTTATCTTTTTCGTGTAATGAATATTTAAATGCCTACTACATCTTAGGATTGTCAACCATTGTCTTTATTCTTGTGTTAAAATAGATAAATAATGCAAGTGGTGTTCAGCCTGTAGCTTCTCAATGAAAGGGATAAAAGGGAAAAGTACTAAAGCATAGACCTTGCATGATGTTTAGATCTTTTCCTCGAGAGTTGGATTGGACATTCTTTGCAATAATTATCAGGAGAATCCTCTTGTGGTCATGTTCTCCTTTGTCAAGAGTAGTTGAAACATGCTATGAATATTATATTGACACTCTTCAAATCTACTGCTCATTTTTATATTTTTTGTCTTCTAGATGTGCAAGCATGTTGGATTTATCATTTTTTTTTAAACTGGCCCCTCATGAACCATGAGTCACAGTATTTGTTATTAGGATAGTTCATGAGAAAGTTTTTTAAGCTGCTAGTTATGTATTTACATTATTTAACCAGAAATTCCTTGAATTTAGAAACTTGGATCTTGATATCATCATTTTATAACTTAAAGTGGGAATTAGGAATTATTTCTTTCTATTTATGTGGTATGTTTCTTGTGTGTTATATATTTGATTGTATATACAAATTATAATCATCCCAAAAATGTGCGAGGCCTTTCTAGCTAGTTGAAAACTAGCCTGCAATCCTTAGTCGTTAGAGCCATTGATGACACATTTTATGGCGATGTATGAATAGGACTTGACATGATTTTGGAAGGAAATTTGTAGTTTTTCCACCTGTGGGATTCATGAAAAGCTGAATTGTGTACATTTTATAGAAATATGTATATTGTTTAACTACTTTATTTTTCAGGTTTGATCTCAATACTAATAGTTCTTTTCATGAATCATTGCTTATGTCCTTGACATGTATAAGATTGACAATTTTGATGGTAATGCAAGTTGTTATTTGTATGAATTATTGTGAATAAAGCATAGATGGGATATGATCAGAGGGACAATGTGTACAAAGTTCCTCGGTTGAGATTGTGCCTTCAACTATGTTCAAAGGATTAAAAAAAAAGCAAAATAAACAACGGGTTAGTTTATTATAGGTGCTAGAGCTGTTGGATTTTTACACCTTCAAGAAAGAATGAACCATGATGAGTGATGGAAGCATGTATTGTACTCAAAGAAGAGGTGGTTCCATAAGACTAGTAATTGGCATTGAAAAAAATGTACATGCTAAAGAGATTCTACCTTGCATCAAAGTGCATGTTTTCTTAGTGTAGTGAATGAGAAGGCAAAGTGTCACATGTGGGTCAAAGATGTTATGATGCATAGTAAGACAATCCTCTTCTTATTTTTTTATTTGCATAAATCTTTTTGATTGATTAACAAATATCATACAAATACCCACTTTAACATAGGGGGAGATATTTTAACTGTACATCTCTCCCATGCAAGAGCAAAGACTTCCCCATTGATCATGGATTATCCCCATAGAAAAATCCTCTTGTCTATCAATATGGTGGAAAATATATTTTTTTGTCTTTGGATGATTGATGAGAGTTACATGACTTTTTTGGTGAATAAATGGTTTAGAAGATTTGGGTCCGAAGTCCAGACATGTGATCACTAATCAACTTATCATAAGAAAAAAAAAATAAAGCAGTGAATTTTTCTAGAATTTCCAAGAGAGGGCCTTTCTGATAAGGGTTATGTAAACTGGATCTTTTATAGGTGTGGGGAAATATTGGAACTTAGTGGGTAGAGATTTGTTAGGTGACATGAATCATTGGTTACTGTTTCTTTTTCTACTTTTTGATTTAGTTATAATTAACCTACAAAGAAGGAAATCGTTAATTGTTAGACATCAGAGGACGTTCTAAGTTATGGTGACACTGTGTGTCTTTAATAAACATGCAATTATGTTGGAGCTCTAAGATTTTTCATCTGAAAATTTCAAAAGAAAAAAAATTGAGCTTCTCTCTAATTTACTTCACACACTAATTGTCTTCTCTATCTAGTGACTAATTGACTATTGCAACATCTCCAACAAAACATAGCACACCATGCCACACCATGACCAATTAACCATTTCAACATCTCCATTAACCATTTCAGCATCTCCAATAAAAGATAGCACACCATACCACACCAAACAAAACACTCTCTCAAACTTGCTAACCTAACATCCCAAAACAAATTATTATAATTTTTTTTCAAAGCGAAGAAAATCTGGATTGTGTTCTGCTAGTTGCTATTAGATCTGCGGGGTGTTATCTAACTTAAGTAGAATGTATGTGAGCTGAGTATACAAAAGCCACTATATGCACTAAGAAAAGTGAGGTTCTTTACATACTAAGTGGGGGAGATGTTCATTACTTTGCGTAATATGTCTTAGTGTAATGCTCCTACCCATATAAAAAAAAGCCAATTATATATGTCCATTTTAACTTAGAATTTTTGTATTCTTCTCAAATCTCAACGCCTAATAGATTCAAGATTAAATGGAGCTATGCTAATTTCACTTTACTATATAAAATCACCCTAACTATAGATAGTGAATTATAGAAAGAGGGTGATGAAATTCACATTTCGCTTGCTACCAAATTCTGTATTTCTTATTCTTTAATTGCACTGTAACTTAATTGCATTTGACATCCTTCTCTATTACTAATACATTATGGGGCCATCTGAAGATGATTGAGATCAACCTTCGTTCCAACAAATTTGTGTGGACTATAATGAGGTGTCATGCACTATTATTTTTAACAAAATTTAAAACTTTTGAAGGGTATTGTATTTGTTAATTGTGTCTCAAAATTTTCTTGAATTACACCCACAAATAGAGAGGACATATTCATCCTACATGGAACTGGATCTTTTATCTATTGAATATTGTATGTCAAGGACAAAATGGTAAGTGTTTTTCTAAATTTTAGCTATTGTTTTAACTATTTGATTTTTGGCAAAACCCAGTGGAATTTTATGTCTATTTTGAAAAAGATGGATATCAAATTGCTTTTCTCTGTTATGAAAGGCTGATATGGAACATTGTGCTTTATCCCTCTTGTTGTTTTAAACCCATGATCAGGTTACTCTAAAGGAAATGAAAGTTGATCGGCATGCTTGCCTAGATAACAAGATTGGGTTTAAGGTGAGGTTAATACGTTTTCTTTCGTATGTCACAAGAATTATAATTTTTTTATGCATTGAGAGCATATTTTTTTCATTATCAAGTAAACCGAAGTGGCCTATTGGATAAGTTTTGGTGGTTGGCATGTCCAATATGAATATTTTCGAGGCACCAAAGGCTGCCAACATATATCTTTTTTGACCCCCTGTTAGGCACTAATTTCAAGGTTTACCAAACTATTTTACTCACTGTTTTGGGACAGCCACTAAGTCTGATATTTCTTCCCTGAAAAACTTCCTTTAGTCATGTGATTTGATGTCCATTTGAGGCTCTCTTTGCATGGGTTAAATGTATGGTTTAGGCTGCCATAAATATTAGCACATGCATATAACTCAAAACATCAAATACCCTTTTAGGATCTTAACAATTCCTACAGCTGAAAGTAAATGAGAAAACCATGAAAAATGTTCACACATTATGCATTTGAGTCATTTTGGATCAGAGTGGATGTGACTGTGATTAATTCTTTCATGTTGAGAATATCATAGAAACTATTGCTTTATCATTTTATTACTTTCTGTATACAGTGCCATTGAGAGATCCTTGCTTGCTTATTATACCATAATATTGTTCAAGAACCTCTTCCTCAATTTTGTAACTTGCTCCTTGTGTCATGAGTCCAATGGGTCTAGTTTATCTTTTCCATTGCATGTGACTATCATATCCATTTTTCATTGATCAATGACCATATGTTGTTATCTCATAGTCCAACTCTTTGTCTAGTTTCTAATTATTGTGAATAGGCCAAATCTTTGATCTCATGATTGAATGAAGGTTCTTAGTGTCATCTCTTGGTCATGAGTTCAACTATGTATATATCCTATTGTCCTCTATGCTAATGTTTGTAAATATAGAATATAGAATTGTAGCCTCGATTACTCCAAACCCATTTGTATTTAACATATTTTTTATATTTAGTCTTCGGGTTCCCTAATGCCATATCTCTGTATATGGACATTTACTGAAGACACAAGTATGAACAATTCATATTGGTTATTTTTATCTCCAACTATTGGGGTCACCACAACCATGTCTTGTCTTATATTGGTTTCTTGTTTCACAAGTATTTTCTGAATCACCCAACCAATTTGGTGAATTGGTTGCAGATCCTATCATTGGTGAACTACTACACTATACAAAGAAGCCAAAGGCTTTTGTAATTCTACAAATCTCTTTTACCTGCATATTACAGTGTCTATACGTGAGGAAACCAAGTGCTATTTCATTTACATAAATCTGTTGCTTGGGCAATTTTCTAAACTTAAACGATTTTGTAACAATCCTTAATTGGCTATTTTACTTATTATGGAATTGTTGCTAGCATCATCCTTTCTTTTGTAATTTATGTAGGTGATCAGGGGATCAAATTTTGCTCGATTTTCAAAGTGATCGGAATGCGACAAAAACAGTGCCATTGCGTCT